>JABUQX010033314.1:10000-40547 GCA_015478945.1 Trachelipus rathkii
ACTTAGGGTGTTAATATGTAACTTTCACACATTATTTAAACTGTTTTTTTTTTGTCGGTTACATATTAAGTAACTAAGGATTAGGGCGATAAACAAAACCGTGTTGCTGTTATATAGCGTGGCAAATGTGTGGTATAGGAAAAAAAGTACCATTTTAATAAAGACTCAACCACCGATAGGTACTAGACTACTAGCCTTACGTTTGTGTACGGTACCATAAATTTAAATATATAGTCACGTTCTGTTTGTACACCGCAGACTGTCAATGCAATAAAGGCACGAATTGAGTGAAATCCTCTTCGTAGCAAAGCATCCTTTCACGTGAAAATTTCAGATCCCTAAGAGTTATTCCTTGTCGAGCATCATCAAGAAGAACCTTAAGTAAGGTTAAGGTCTTAACAAAAGACGTATCCAACATTTATTCACGAATGCCCTACAAGAAGGTTGATGAGAAAAATTTAAAGGGGCATGATTGCCATCGAAAAATTCTCTTTACAAGCGAAATTTTGACTGTGGAAGAATATCTTAACAAACAAAATGATAGAGTGTATGCTACTTCATCTAAGGAAGCAGCAGAACACGTATAACGTGTCCAGAGAGGTCATCATCCGGTTTCTGTGACGGTCATATTTATACAATATATATTTAATATTATATATAAAAAAAAAAGCTCTGTAAGAGTAGACGCTCCCATAAGCCAAGTTTGAAGTGAAGTAGTTGAATTTGTAACTGTAAAAGTGAGGTTTAAGTATTTTAAAAATATATTACTTGAACGTTCGAGGAATGATTGATGAAGATGATTCTAAAAAAAAAAAAGACGTTAAACATATTAACTCTTAATAAAACCAAGGTATAAATAGGTGTATCAGTGGTGAGTAAAGAAGTAATAAAATAAAAATTGTTGTGGTCTTTAAATGAAAATGTTATCTGGATTTCAAAGAGTTAGAAGAATAAAAGGAAAATGAAAGAGAATTTATGCTTCTAAACATTAGCTTATTAGAATGAGAGTGGATACAAACGGCAGAGAAGATTATAAAATAAGACAGACAAAGAAATGAGGTTGGGGATGATAGAAATTATTAAGAGGAGAGACTCGATGAAACTTGTTATTTTGGTTTCTGGAAAAGATGTGGAAGTAGTGGGGAGTCTGCTGAGGAGATTAATCTTTAAAAAAAAAAGAAGAATAATGGAAAGAAGCAGGTTAGATAAATTTGTTAATAAAAGTGTAGTTCATCTTTTTAAGAATAGAACAAGATTAGTTATGGATATATTGCCGCTGACCTATTAATCTGCAAAGAGCCCTAAATGCAAGAAAGAAAAAATGTTGAAGCTATTAGCAGATTAAAGGCTTATGAGCTATATGCTAATTGTGGTAGGTGGGATAGAGTTAGAAACTCGCTTATTAAGGTAAAATAGGATTATAACTTCAGTAGTTTGGGTAAGATGGATAAAAGAACAACCTCCAAAAGAGTCTTCAGATCGTTTGAAAAAGAAATACGTGTCAGGGGAAAACCTCTCATCTTTGTGTAGATGGCATAACTGTATGATTTAGTATGGAGATGGAAGGAATACTGGAGAAATTGATTATGTAAATGGCAGTATAAATTTTTCAACGATATATATATATATATATATATATATATATATATATATATATATATATATATATATATATATACTATCATATATATATATAGTATATATATATATATATATATATATATATATCTTCTTTCTTTATCCCCTTTCAATTCCCACAGATAGTAAGAGTAGGGTCACATAACTTTTATGAACGGAAATAGGATATATATATATATATATATATATATATATATATATATATATATATATATATATATATATATATATATATATATATATATATATATATATATATATATATATATATATATATATTTTATATATATACTTAAAGCTTTAATTAAGTAAATCTACAAAGAACTAATGCATGTACCATTTTAAGTGGTTAACGGATAAATAAAATAAATAGTATTGTTGCACCATCTCATGGCAACGCGTCTTAAACATGTCTTGAATATGGCGGGCTTTTCATTACCATTAAATTAGCTTTTATTAAAGTTTACTGTGACTATTTGTATTTATAAGAGGTAATTTATAGTTAATGCTTGATTAAATTGGTTAGAATGGGGGTTTATTTAATGACATTTTTTGCCCCTAATATTTAGAAATTGACGTCATTGCTCTATTATTATTATTATTATTATTACCCTAACAGTCCCTTTCAGTTAAAAATTAATATTTTTTAATTTGCAGTTATCCAAGCTTAGCTTATCACATTTTCTTTTTTAGCCGAGTTAGTCTTTTCTTTTATTTATTTGTGTTATTATTATTATACAAGAAGGTGCAAATGTTTTATTTTTTTCTCCTTGGTCAAATAATAACTCTTGGACTCATTGGCGTATTTTGAATTTTTGTGGGGGGAGGGACAGGCCATTCTAGTTCTACTATTTATGCCTATGCTGAATATCTTTTTATTGACTAAACAAATTTTCTAGGATGAGCCTTGGACAGTAGCTCCTTTCATTACACCATGCGGATATAATCTTTTATTCTGATTCTGTGTATATATATATATATATATATATATATATATATATATATATATATATATATATATATATATATATATATATATATATATATATATATATATATGTTTATATATATATATATATATATATATATATATATATATTCTTCCTTTCTTTATCCCCTTCAATTCCCACATATGTGAGGGAAGGGTGCATAACATGAACGGAAATAGGGATAGTTAAGTAGAAGAGCATGACGTAAGTCGAAAGGAAGGCGTCCATTATCATCTCTTCAATACCCTTAAGTGAGAACTCGTTGTAGTAAAAAAATTCACCATAGGGCTTCACAAGACCGATGAACCATTACTGTGGTATCTCTTCAATGTAATGTTTATCCCTTGGGCCAAGCACACAACCATACCCCCCCTTACAAAATCTTGGTATTCCATTCATTCGTATTATGCACCTTTCTTCTCGCTTGAACCAATTCACATTCCTTTCCTTTTCCTTCAGACATTCCATTACTAATTCAATCCACTTTTTCTTTGATCTCTCAGCCGGTCGATTCCCAACCCACTCACCACTATACATCCGCTTAACCAACTGACTACCATCCTTCTTTTCCATATGACCAAACCATCATAACACACTCGTTTATTCACTCATTTACCCCTTTCTTCACACCACAAACGTCGTTCTCGATGCTACATTGATTATAATCAATGTAGCATCGAGAACGACGTTTGTTTGTTTGTTTCCATACTTACATTCGTGCTTCCTAATTCTTCCGAGCTGAAAGACTAAGGAAATTGAAGAGAATTTTGAAGTTGAATTAATTTTAGGAATTTGGAATTAATTGACTGAACGTTTCGACTCCGGCTCCGACTCCAGCTTATTGGAATTGTCACGTTCCGAATCTAGATTTTACTATATGTTATCTTGTTTCAGCTACGTCTCAACACGTTTTCTCGGTAAAGAAATAAATATTAATTTATTATTTGTTTCTATTTCAGTCAAGTTCAGATATTGAATGATGCCCCTCACGATCAGAATCCGAAGGACATAAATGAGAAAGACTCTCCTGCAGCTGTTATTCAAAAGAAATTGGACCACGCTAGGAGGATGCTGCAACAGTCAGATTTCTCTGGTGATAAAACAGGCAAGTTCTTTTTATGTTTAAATTTTCTTTTGATAGATCATTTTCTTACATTAAATTTAAACCTTTTTCACATTTTCTTAGGTTTTATTAAAATAAAATTTTATATTGGCAATGCAGTGGTAGAACTTATACAATTATCGTAATTAGTATAAACAAGATTTTCCCTAGTAATATCATAAAACTTTTATATATATATTAGTATTTTGAGTTCTTTGCACACTTTAAGTAAAATTAATGACAATCCATTTTAGATATTTCTGTACTAAATATGTGCAAGATTTTGTATTATTTAAAGTATTAGCCTTTGAAGCCTTACCTTATCAGTAGGCAACGAGGTCCCATTGAAAATCGATCGTGTTTTAACAATATAAATTGCATTGTCTGAAAAATTTCTTTCCACCAGACATTTTTAATGGCCCTTAATTGTTGCTATCGATTGTACTTCAAACGATTTACAAAAGTGCAAGAAAATATCACCCTTCGGCAGGGGTTAGTTTTAAATTTATAAATATAGATTTTATTTCGAGTAATATTTATAATTATTTCATAAATAAGATTAGTAGCATTTTTAATTAAAACTAGCAGGTGATGTTATATTAGAAAATGTATGTTTTATATACCAAGCTTTAAATTATGTGAACAAAATGCTAGCCTTACACTACTACATTATATATTCTGTGAGAGACTCTGTAGTGGTTGTACTAATTGTTAAATATGGAAATGACTTTATTAAAATGCAAGCTGATAGTAACACGGTACTTTTATGATCTATTAATTATTGTAAGTATCCTTGGCTGATTACTTTTTACGATTACGATTTCGCTTCTGCAGGTTAATTATTAAAACTCCCCCTTCACAGTTGCTGACTTTCTCGGCCATCTTTAAACTATAATAATTTATCCGTTTTTTTTTTATGCGCCTTAGGGGGGAAATTTTACAATTTAATTTTTAATTATTTTAATTATTAATTAATAAATATAGATTATAAATGTGGTGGGCACTATCGTGGTACAACGGCGGTAGAGTAACTGCGTAGCAGGTAGCAATTACCTTGATTAGTTTCCTTCCCAGAATAGGGCAATGATCGCGACATGCGTACTATTTTTTTTAAAAAAATTGTTGTTAAATTGCATGAATCAGATTTGTCATTATTATTTATCTATATTTTTATTATTTAGT
Organism: Trachelipus rathkii; assembly: GCA_015478945.1. Taxonomy (NCBI): domain Eukaryota; kingdom Metazoa; phylum Arthropoda; class Malacostraca; order Isopoda; family Trachelipodidae; genus Trachelipus; species Trachelipus rathkii. The sequence continues at coordinate 14,912 of JABUQX010033314.1, forward strand.
TCCTGACATTATTCCAAGCACTGAATTTGAAAAGACTCGTCGCCTAATTGGGAATGACATTCTCGAGACCATGTTTTATTTTCAATCACAACTTGAAGATCTCAAGAAGAAACTTGGAGAAGGTTCTCCCTATGTCGCACAGGTGGACAAAATTATGGATGAAGGCATTGATCGCATCAGGTTATTATTATTATTATTATTATTATTATTATTATTATTATTATTATTATTATTATTATTATTATTATTATTATTATTATTATTTCTTTTCGACTTGTGTCACATTCTTCTACTACTTTTCTGTTTCCGGTGCGTGTCACGCACCTTACCTCCAATCTCGGGGAGAGAAGGTGGATTATTATTATTATTATTATTATTTTTATTATTATTATTATTATTATTATTATTATTATTATTATTATTATTATTATTATTATTATTATTATTATTATTATTGGCAAGGTTAAAACTGAAGATGAAGTCTTATTTGATTAAAGACAAATTTTTTTTAGTTTATAATAACGTTTTTTTTTCTTGAGTCGGTATTTGGTTTCTCTTATATAAAAAATATTTTGCTTTATTTCATTGATAGGAGAATTTTTTTTTATATTTCGTAATAATATTAACGTCTCACAGTAACTTAAATAAGCCATAAAATATACTAATTTTTAATGTGAAAGTTTACGTAGTATTATGGAGTTTAGAAAAATATATTTTTAGAAACTTTTGTTAATAGATCTCTAAATTTGGTGGCGAAATTAAGGAACCCGCCTTGCGGTGGGGCACTCGACCACTAATAGCCTCTAAATTTCAAAGTTAATATATATATATATATATATATATATATATATATATATATATATATATATATATATATATATATATATAAAAAAAGAGTTATAAAGAAGTGCACAACAATATATATGTATATATATATATATATATATATATAGATAGTGGTAAAGATATATATATATATATATATATATATATATATATATATATATATATATATATATATATATATATTCTTCTTCTTCTTCTTCATTCTCCTTTTTATTTCCCAAGATTGGGAGTAAGGTGCGTAGCTTGCATCGGAAAAGAAAAGCAGTAGAAGAATATGACAAAGTTGAAAAGAAGTAAGGTGCCTTACCGCCCCCTCTGTACCATTATTAATTAGTGAGAACCTGTCGCAGTTAAAAATCCACTTAGAGCTTCATGGGACCGCGATGGACCCCTCACTCATGGTAGATCGTCAATGTGGGGTAAATTCCTTGGCCCAGGTGGGCCACAACCATACCCCACACAAAACCCCGCTATTCACTCCTGTTATACACCTTTCTTCTCGCCTCACCAAACTCACCTTTCTCCTCAGACATTCGTTCACCGACTCAATCCACTTTTCGGTCTCCCAGCCGGTCGGTTCCCAACACACTCGCCACAATACATCCGCTTAACCAACCGACTACCATTCATCCTTTCCACATGACCAAACCATCTCAACATACTTTCATTTTCATTATTCTCTCATTTAATCCCTTTTCCTCCGCCAACCCAAATCTCCGAATATGTCTATCTCTCATTCTGTATATAGCCATATATATATATATAGATATAGTTAGAGTATATATATATATATATATAGTTATATATATATATATATATATATATATATATATATATATATATATATATATATATATATATATATATATATATATATATATATATATATATATATATATATATATATATATATATATATATATTATAAAGGAGACCCCGCAATCGCTTTTGCGGTTGGTGGAGTGGTAACACTCGTTAGTTTCACATCTGGACCCGCGTGTTCTTATTCTTTTTCATCTTTTTACTCAGGGTTTCTCAGCACGATTTTCGGATGTTATCGGATTTAGATGGACTAAAACTTTGGAGGGAAAAAGAGGCTGCAGATCTTAGTGACCTTATCCAAAAACGGCTGCATACATTGCAAAACCCGCCTGACTGCAGCAAAGCCAAAAAATTAATTTGTAACCTTAATAAGGTTTGTATGATTTCTGTTTTCGAACAGGACATTTCTAGGTAATTGTTTTATAATACTCTGCTTTTGTTTTAGAACATGACATTTCTAATTAATGCTTAAAGTAATACAGTAGGTTGCTTTAATAGGTGAGAAAATGACATTTATAGTTAAAATAGTTTTTGTAATATTCCGCTTTAGTTTTAGAATTTATAGGTAAAAGTTTTAGTAGTATAGTACTTTGCTTTAGTTTTATAGGGTTACTTTCTTGTTAATATTTTTAGTAATACTCTGCTTTATTCGACGAGTAAAATTTTAAAACGAGAGATGTTGAATTACGACCCCATCACAATTACCTCCAAGAATAAGGATGCTACTTGCTTTAATATGAAAGTATTTACCTTGTAAAAATTGTTTTTAAGTTTAGTGAAGCATCCTAAAATGTTTTTAAATAAGTTTGAAAATTTTCAGGTTGAGCTATTGATTGAAAAACGTAATAAACTTAGTAGTAGTAGTATAGTTATAAACTTAGTATTATTGGTTTCCAACTTTTTGGGAATTCAACCTTTCAGCCCAAAAATAGCGCAGCGACCTAGATTGGGTCTCTGTCATTTTATTAAGACAAATAAGTTATATCCTTTGAAACACTTTGCCCTCGTTTAACTGTGTCGGATAAACATATAAACCGGACAAAAGACATAATTTTTTTAATAACCTTTTTGTATACATAAAGATAGGTGCTTAACTTTGTGACATCTCCAAGTTATTCTGTTGTTTTTCTTATACATCTTATACAAGAATGGCATACATTCTTGGATTTGGTCACTGGTTATGAACCAATGTTATAATTTTGTGTTGAAATAGTATTTCTGCTAAATCAATATATTATTGAATTTTAGGGCTGTGGTTACGGTTGCCAAATTCACCACGCCGTTTATTGCTTTATCGTCGCCTACGGAACAAAACGGACTTTGATTTTAAGGTCGAAGAATTGGAGGTACGATAAAAACGGCTGGGAAGATGTCTTCCAACCCCTGAGCGAAACTTGCACTGATACCGCGGCTTCCTCCTTCTCTCATTGGCCCGGTAAGAATAAGTTACACATTTTGTTAGAATCTATCCTTTAAGTCTGAATCTTGTGAAGAATATACGATTTTTGTGTTGTATAATTCTAATTACGTTCCTTGTGAATGAAATGATGTAATTTGTAATTGCTTAGTCCCTTGTTGTTACGTTGGTATAAATAAAGGACAAACATGGAAATATCATGCATAATATATATATACTATATTATAATATTAATATATATTATGTATATTATTATATATATTATATATATATATTACTATATAATTATATCTAATATATTATATATTATATATTATATTTATATAATATATATAATAGTTATTATTATTACTTTGTACACATTACAGGAACAGAAAATACTCAGGCTGTTGAATTGCCTATCGTGGATACTCTCTCTCATCGACCATCTATTTTGCCCCCTGCCATTCCCAAAGATATTTCCGAGAGACTGATTCGACTTCATGGCAACCCAACTGTTTGGTGGGTTGGTCAGTTTCTTAAGTATATGCTCAGATTTCAGCCAAAGACTCAGACAATGATAGATAGTATGAAGGAGTCAATGGGATTTAAGACTCCAGTTGTAGGGTAAGTTTGATATTAATATCATCATATGCGTAACTAGATGGGGGCTAAAAGGACATGTCTCCCTAACCCAGGTTACCAATTGACTTCTCTCCAGAAATTTGTTTAGTCAGTGAATAAAAAAAAACAACAGGCTTACTGAAATTCTCCGATAAACTAATGGTGGTTTTATTGGGGTTGGAGATTTTGGTTTTTAAATGTATACGAACAGGTTCACACAAAGTCCTGTCAATATGGACAGTTTAAGTAACAGGGGCAAAAATGAGACACGAACAATCACTTAAACCTGCAAATTTAAAATCATATTGAACATGTTTGTAACACTTAGAAGTGTTTCGAAATGTTGAAATTTAGTAAAATCCCTTAGGGAAATAATGAGGATGGGATAAGTCTGCAATCTTAAGCTAAGGAGTAAAGGAAGGAAATTCTTTAACGTAACAAAGAAGTATGAACAACTATGGTAATGTGAGAAGTAGGGCGTGGTGTAAGGTATAATGAAGAAGAATAAGAAGGGCAGAGAATTAAGAATAATACTAATTAAGGTAGAATACACACTTAAAACTAGCAGCAGTTTGAGATGTTTTTATTTTAATAAAGGAATAAAGAGTAATATTTAAAGAATATCAACAAACTGAGGAAATAGAAGTTGTAATAGTATTAAAGACGAGACCTAAATAGATTTTGTTTGGTACATAAATTTAAAATAGACAATGATTTCATTGTGCAGTTGAAGGCACAACATTAATGTACAAAGTTAGAATTTTTTACTGATAGTTGATATTTATTTGCATTGCTGTGGATTCGGTACCCAAAACATATTACACCGACTTTAAGAAACGACTGCTCATTGACGGATTTTTTTTCGAAGATCTTTCTTTTTATTAATAACTTCTTCGATTATATCACTATAAGTTTTCTGTCACTTTGCTTTACTGGATAACTTCCAAGTTTAATAATCATTTCTCCATTTAAGCTTTGAAAGGCTACTTTATCTAAGTATTATTACACAATAACTTTGTCTGAAATAAAGAACCTTGTAAGTGACACTTGTGCAAGTCCTTCAGCAGATTTCTCAGATTTAGATCGTAGATGTAGCTGGTAGATTTTTTGTAACTTATCTTTCCTCTTAACAACTTCAAAAAAAAATTAGTTGGTTGCTTTAATTTTTCCTTTGCATGGTCTTTTATCATCATATAAAATATTTATTTAAAAAAAAACATTGTATTTCGATTGAGTTCTATTTAGCTATTGTGAGATAATCTCGGTTTAAAATAGCATTAATTAAGTAAAAATTTTGTAATAAGAAATTAAAAATTTTCTGAAAATGAAAAGGGTTACTGCCATTAAGAAATAAATAAACAGAACATATAAATTTAGTTGTGGATTAGCAACAGTGGCGAACTATAAGAATAATTCAAATATTGATTAGTGACACGCAAACAAGGAACTTCGTTGCCCAAATATGCACAACACACACGCCCTTGCTGAAAATTGAGAATAGAGACGGAAAGAGAGTAAAATGTTGAGTTTTGTTTTGCAGTGTTCAAACATCAGATTTTGGTTAAGAGGAAGAAAAGTATTACAATTTATATTGAAGTTTGACAGATTCGGAGACTTCATATTTTCAAGGAATGCAATTCCTGCATTACTAAAATTACCTCCGACTCCGGCTGCAACAGAAATTAATTGCTTCTGACTCAGAATCCATAGCCCTGATTATGTGTTCTAATACTCTCATAAATGTATTACTCTTATTAATAAATGTTATAAAAAAAAAAAAAAATTTCGTAGAATATCATTTGATGACATAAAAATATAGTTTCATTTCCTCCACTTAACTAATTTTTCTTTTCTTCTGTGCAGTATCCACATTCGTCGCACGGATAAAGTAGGAACAGAAGCAGCTTTTCATTCCGTTGAAGAATATATGGAGCGTGCAGAAGAATATTATAAGCTTATTTCTTTAGCAGATCCAAATATTGTTCGGAGGGTTTATATAGCCTCTGATGATCCAAAAGTTATAACAGAAGCAAGAAATAAGTAAGTTTGCTCGGGCAGATTATATAGTTATATATATATATTTATACTACTATATATATTTTATATATATATATATATTATATATAGTATATATTATAGTATATCAAAAATATATACTATATATATTATAATAATATATTATATTATTATATATATATATATATATATAATATATAAGAGAGAGGAGGAGGAGAGAGAGAGAGAGCGAGCGTACCTCACATTTGGCTTATGGTATGTAGGGTTCCATGACATACCAATGCTATGGATGAGAAAGAAAGGTAAAATAGGAGTGAAATTGCGTCTGTTTCGTGATGGGGTTGGGTTGTGGCACCTGGGCCAAGGGATACACTTGACGAGATGCCATAGTGAGGGTACGTCGGGGTCCTGAAGCTCTAGGGGTGGATTTTCTGACTGCGCGAGTTCTCACTAATAGTGTAGTAAGAGGTGGGCGTAAGGCTGGGCTTATCTTTTTCGACTTATTTGTCATGTTTTCTCACTCTCTTTTCCGATGCATGTCAGCACCTTACTATCCAGTTTTGGGGAAAAGGCTGAATGATGATGATGACTATATATATATATTATTATAATATATATATATATATATTAATTATATAGTATATATTTTTATTTATATATATATATATATATATATTATATTATATTATATATATATATATATATATATATATAATCAGATTTCCAAATTATACTATATACGGGGATCCGAATGTGGCGAAAACTGCAGCAGTTTCCACTCGATACACGGACGCGTCTTTGCGAGGAATCATCGCAGACATTCATTTCTTATCTCTAAGTGATTATCTTGTTTGTACATTTTCTTCTCAGGTAAGAAAAGCAAGTGCATATAGATTTTTACTTTTTGTGCGTATGTGATTTTAACCATTATGTGCTATATTGTGGTTGGTATATCTGTACCTTAGTACAGTGGTCTCCAAAGTGGGGTACGCGTACCCCAGGGGGTACCCAAAGTGATAATTGGGGATACGCCAAAAAAGTAAGCTCCCGATCACTTGCGAGTGTATGATCGTGTATCACGTGAGTGTGAGGTTCTCTCAAGTTCGCCGTGTCTTTTATTATATATTATATTATATTATTATGTGCGTATTGTTATATATATATTATATTATTATGTGCGTATTGTTATATATTATAGTATATTATATTATATATTATATTATAGGCCTATAGGGGTACAACTTAAAATTATCTTCGTCTTAGGGGTACGCGATCAAAAAAGTTTGGAGACTACTGCCTTAGAAGAAGAACCATCAATGTCAAAAAACGGATTTTACTTAAGAATAATTTAAAAATATTTTTTATAATAAACGCTATGGAAATGATTGGTTTGGGAATTTTTTTTTCTTATTCCGTAATGGCCATATAAAATTAGTTTTTAGTACATTGATAAGTTTAAAAAAAATATCTTGTCTAATGGTGTTACTAACTCAATTCGGGCAAAAAGTGAAGCTTAGTTCTTGCACTAAGGTACAGATATATTTCAAAAGTCGGTCAGATTTTCTAAAGTGCTGTTTTTGTCAGATTTTATATCTTTGAGGATGATCTCAAAGGGTGAGGGTAATGTTAAGACATTAGTCACATTGTGCATAGCCATCAAATCTGTTACATTCCAGATTCATTGCAGAAACAACTTTTTAAGATGTTTATTGATTTCTGTTAAATTTCAATTTGTGATGTAGTTTTTGTAATGAGTAATTCAGTTTCATTCTACAGTGTTTAATTCTTTTTTTATTATTTATAAACATAAACAGGGTACATAAGGCATGATATAAAGATGGTGTTGTTTCATTTATGTAATATTTATATTTATACTTTAAAGACTTAAAGAGCTTTAATTAATATGGAGAGAAATTACTCTTATCAAGTTTTCAGTTTGAAAAAACAATTAAAATTCGAGTAAGCATATTAGCGAATTTTTTTCTTTTCCACAGGTATGCAGATTAGCTTACGAAATTTTGCAGACATTTCATCCAGATGGTGCTGATCGTTTTCGCTCATTAGACGATATATATTATTATGGAGGTCAAAACTCCCACAATCAAAGGATTCGTTTCCCGCATACCGCAAAGAGGTAAGGCACAAATGTAGTAAGTATTGAGATGAGAAATAAATGCTAAATCATGTTGTGATCAGGGTTGTGGAGTCTGTTCAAAAATTTTCCGACTCCGACTCCACCCTCTTGAAAATTACCGACTCCGACTCCACCCTTTTGAAAATTACCGACTCCGACTCTACCCTTTTAAATACGACTTTGACTTCGATCCGTCTACTTTAAAATTACGATTCAGACTCCACCTTTTCAAATTGCGACCTCCGACTCATTCTTCAAAATACGGATCCGACTCCGACTCCGACTCCCTCTTTGTGATAAGCTTTTTTTTCATTCGAAGTTTACAAACTTTAAATAAATACTTTTGCATATGTATTTCATTTAAGTTTTATATAATATATTTTTAGACTCTCGAGATTTGATAGTTATAATTGAACTAACCTAGGTTTGGAAAATAATATAATGTTTATAATTTTTTCTTAGGTCAAACGAGAATGAACCTTAAAGTGGGCGATCTCGTAGGAGTGGCGGGAAACCATTGGGACGGTTTTTCGAAGGTCTTTAACAAGAGGTCGAGACAGTCAGGTTTATACCCGTCATATAAAGCGGAAGAATCAGTGGATGTGGCCAATATCGAATCTTACGCAGATTTCGATGACAAGAACCAGACTTGAGGGATAGTGTTAACCCTTTAGTATTGTCAATATTATTTTTTAAGATTTTCAATTGTGCCAATTCAATATATATATATATATATATATATATATATATATATATTATATATTATATTATAGAGATATAATATATTATATATTAATATTATATATATATATATATTATATTATATATATTTATATATATATTATATATATAATATATATATATATATATAATGTGAGAAAGAACTTCTCAACTAGGGTATAGGGATATGCAGTTCAAAGTGATCAATGGTAGTTTTTTTTTTGTAGGAAATAAAAAAAAAGAGGGGGGGGGGGGCTCATTGGCCTTTACATCCGTCCCTTCTTGTCGACCTTTTACAAGACGCGGGGTAATGTAAGAAAAATGGTTAACTTCTTACTGGGATCCCATTGGTTGTGACGAGGGAGCAACTACAATTTACCCTTATCAACCCAATTCCGATTTACAGTCATTTTTTTGGTATTACGTTAGAGGGGATCCCGCAATTAAAAATTATCCCCCCCTGATTAATTGATTGCGTTTTAAAAAATTGATGTACAATTCTTGTAGTTATACAAAAGTTGTAAACTACGAGCACTTACCCTTACGTTTTAAAGAAATTTATTCAGAGATTTGTTAAATTTTTTTTTAATCGGATTCTTAGTTTTTCCTGTAATTGTGGATTGTCCTTACTCCTCTCCTTCCTTATTCCTGATGTAGTAATTTCATTGTGTTTAGAATTGAAAGGAAGAGAGGGAGGCATTGTGTTCAAAGTCTTACAATTCTTTGTTTAATAATTTATTTTACCCCTTTGAATTTCGATATATTTTAGTATTATTTAAATATTACATATTATTTAGTCATTGCAATTTAATATTTACACACATGTAAAATATATTCCTCGGTGTTTTTAAAAACTATTCCCGGCATATTTAAAATCTGTGATGTAACAATAACATTTATACTTACTCATTAGGTGATAATATTTTTTTTTTATTATTCGTGATAAAATGGATGGGTGTGTTTGCAGAAGGAGAATTCAACGCGTTAGTCATGGATTCACAACTTGTTTTTGTCAAGTGAATATTGAATCATTTGAAGAGTTTCGAAAATTGCAGAGAGACTTTCTGATTGACTGTGCGCTTTAGTTGAATTAGTGAGTGGAAAACAAGACTGGTCCAAAAGCCTCATTCTTAGATATTTGCAAAAATAACCTTATTTTACATGCACCACATCACGATAATGTGCTTCCTACCCCCGGGAATATTCAGCGCTTTTATAACAAGAGCTATCCGATCCTCTCTCTCCAGGGTTATAATTCGAAGGGTGATTGAACTGGGCCACAGGTCCGTATGTGGTTTTCCTGCCTTGAAGATTTCTTTAAAGCCGATGGGATAGATACTGATGAGAAAAAGCTTGCTTCATATTCTAGGTATGTAGATACAAAAGAAACTTGCTGAGTGCTCATAGATAATTGTGAAGAATTAAGATTCGCCTGGTCTTGGAATGAGTTCGCAAGAAAGTTGTTAAGTTTAATAGATCCACTTACTGCAGAATCCATCTTTAGCTCTTGTAACGCTATGGATGAAGTAAAATGGAATCCCAATCTTCCTCTTCTATTATATGCGACAGAAGTTTCAAAAGTTGTACAAGAATTTGAGAGACTTTTTTTCGCCCAACATGGTGAGAAAATATCAGACAAGTTAAAAAGGACATTAATATTCTCTAAGGAATATAAAAAATATACCTAAACATTTCCAACCGAAAGTAATAGAGTATTTTGATATAAATATGTCCTTTACTTCCCAAATTGAACAGTACATTTCAAAAACATCTAATGCTATTTACAGACCTTTTCAGTAAAGTGGATTTCTCGGCTAAGTCAGAACATAGCTACATTTCAGGGTGAAACTCCTGTAGTATCCCCTGCAAATTGCTAATGTAGGCTCAAACATGAAAAGGACAGATAGGCCTAAGTGTTTTCAATGTGAGCGTTATGGCTACGATACTCAAAACTGCCGTTATCGTGACTACTGTTCCACCTGTATGAGTTATCATAAACGTGGGTCTGAAGAGTCATGCAGGGGTACTTCCTGGGATTTTAAGAATCCTAAGGCTTTAAAAAGAGTGAAGAATCTGTCTCCTGAAGGAGGCAGACAAAGAAATAATCAGGCAGTCATTAAAAGTTAAGAATAATAGGAGAAATAAAATAAATGGAAAAGGGAAAAAAGGGAGTAAATTTTAGCAATACTGTGAGTATATAATTCTTCATAGGCATCTCCTCAATCCGCTTCCTCCTCTCACCGTTCTTCTTCAATGCATGTTCCCATGTCTCAACCTTATCGTTCTTCTACTGCACCTAAATCTCATTTCTCACCTTCCTCTACATACTATAACTCATGCATGTCTCAAAGACCTATGTCAGCTCCTACTAATATCAGTCCTTATTATGACATTTATTATAAACAAAATATAGGCATCATGAGTTATATGCATGTAAATAGACCTCCTCCTTAGGACTATTTTCACTCCCCTTTGCCTAAATATCTTTCAGATAACTACAATCCTTCATATTATCCCCAATATGACACTCAGATGCGGACTCTTCCTTCAGAAGACCCCATTTTCGAGATTAGTTGAATACGAGACTTCGATATCTGACCATAGCCTTTCTTCAGGAGTCTTCCAGAAAGATTTCATTAATCCTACTACTCAATTTCCTATAGAATTTTTCTCATTTTTGATTAACGAAGATCTTTCTGCCCTTAATTCCTCTTATATATTTTCAGCCTCTTTTCCTAAGAAACCTGGGATACTATATAGCCTACTCATACTACTAACTACTAATAATGCTTACATAAGTGTTTCTAAAGCCTTTATCGATACAGGAGCCACGAAGAGCATTATCAAGAGGTCTTTTTACAATAAACTATGCATGACTTCTCCTAAGAAGGAAGACTTTCCAAAATTATACCCTGTGGACTTAACTTTAAAATCTATCTCTTGTCAATCTTTAAAAATTTATGGTCTTACTGAACTATATGTAATCTTAAATGGTATATACTATCTTTCACGCTTTTATATTGTTCCTGACTCATCATCTTTTTCAGAGATTGTTTTATTAGGGACAGATATATTAAAAGATTTACCTATTTTAATAAATGCTAAACATGAAGTAGTTCCTATTTATGATGAAAAGGGAAGGAAAGTGCGTGACATACCGATATTAGTAACCAATTACATTGAAGGCAGCCTTCCACATCATAACCAAAATACACATAGATTAAGTTCACATGGTAATTATTTGAGAAATATGCATAGTCAAAATAATTTTAGGATTAAGGAATAAAATAATTTTAAGAATAATGGAAGGTCTCTGAAAGAACCCCCTTCCTTAGGTGCTTTCAGTCCTCCTGATCAAAGGACTGGAGGATTTGTGGTGGGGATTCTCTTCAGAAGCTTCCCTCTCCTTTATTTAGTAAATGTAGAGTTGTCAGGAGCTCCCCTCGTTCTTTCGGAACTCTAGGCACTCCAAAAGAGAACCCCCTCATTGGGGCTCCCATATACAGAAACATTGGGTACTCCTCTACGAGGAGACAACACACCTTCCACAGAAGGACTCCTTGTAGAGGCTAAGCCACTGTTGGAAATTACAGGTGCACCTCGCACGAGCCCGGTTATTACACAAGAGAGGATCTTCTCAAGAAGTCCCCTCTGTTGAAATTTCTGGGGTCAGAGTGCGATCTCTGCGAGTACACGTGCCGAAGTCGTTAAATCTCGAGTGTTTAAGCATTTAAATAAAAACAGGGAAATTCCTCCACGAGGAGGGTCACCTGGTGCCGAAGTCTATAGGTTCACCTGTCCAGGGAGCTTAAGCAATTCTCGTTCGTTACTTAACCGTTGCGATAATAATTCATGCGCGACGCCCACTGGAGTTTTTCGCGAAAACTACGATTATTATAGTCCTCTCTCCGATGAGATGGACCAGGTAAGTTCGAATAAAACGGGTTTAACTTCCTGCACTCAATGTGCAAAGAAAATGTATTGGGAAATGTAGAAACAACAGCCACATAAGCAGAAAGAAAGAGTTCAGTTCAGAGTTCGAAAGTGCCTTTTAATGCCTTTTCTGCTCTATGCACCTTCTATGAGGGTAAGATATGTAATGATAACTGAAGGAAGCATAAAGGAGGACGCAAATTCAGAAAACTGGCACAGCTCAGATCTTTGTGTACGTACCATGCTAACGCCATTGTTCTATCTAATTGCTTTATTCAAAGGGCTTCCGGAATAACCATCATGTAAGTAAATATATAATTCCAATATATACCCTTCCCAAAAAGGAAAGGAACAAGAGGAAATACCAAAGTATAGTTGTCTGATCAGTCTGCAATAATCTCTGAAATTATTTTCTTAAGAAATGACATTTATTTGATGTACGCAACTTTGGAATAGTAACCCTAAAGATAGACATTTGAGCCCTCCTCTAATATCGAATAAACAGGTCCGAGGAAGAGTAGAATCACAATTTTCCAAGAAATCATTAAGTAAACGTTTTTGATTCAGTAAAACTTTCTCATTCCCTGACTCAGCCTTAATAGGACATTAGATAAGCCTTCTGGTGCTGCTCCTGGGGTACAAAATTTGAGTTCATTTACATTGAGAAAATTTCATAATAATGGTAGATTTCGCGTCGTTCCTCATTTATCCTCCCTCAAATTCCTTTTAGGACACAATACGATCACACTGGTACCGTTCCTGCGGTACAAAATGGGAACGTTTCCATATTATAGAACATGAACTTTCTGATCAGTCCATTTTCTGACGATGATTCGTTTGACAAACAATCCACTCCTACACATTACCATTTTCTGGTTCGTTCTATAGGGACTATTACATGCCCTCTCGGTACCGTTCGCTGGGTATAAATAAAGCCGATTTTTAGGAAAAAAGTCAAAAGGGTGATTCTGATCTATTACTGTGTGTGTGTGTGATTCATTGTTTATGACGTTCCACGCTGGTAGGATCATCAGGACTCGGAGTAGAGTCAGATTGACAGACAAAAGTCCATGTCAGAATCTGTTCAGTGCCTAAATCTCATTCAAATCATCTTTTGAGACTGCCTATCCTCAGCAAACACTTCAGATGAAGAATACGTGTCGAATACTCTTTTTAAGTACTAAATACATGTAAAATTCCGAGAATTGTACTCAGAGTGAACATTTCAGAAGTACAAATGGTTGAGATGAGATTGATGATTATCATATAATGGTTTACTTTCTTTTGACTGTTATATTTTGCGCGTTACGATCGTAGAGTATTATTTCTTCATGTCAAAGTTGAAGTTGTATCCATCTTCTCCTCCTGACGAACATAGCTCTCCATCACGAAAGTAATAATGATTTCTTAAGTTCAGGTACCCTCTTCTTTGGGTAATACGCTTGTTCACTTTGTACTGATGTAAAATATTTACTAGAAGTAGTCGAATTAAGTTGTTGACACTATTAAATTTTGAAATCACACTTATCTTACAACAGCTTCTCCTTTACTTTAAAAGAATAATGAAGCTTCTTCAGAAACTATAAATGCGGTTACTACTTCATTTAACCTCTCTGATGCTCAAATTAGAGAAGTTTACCGTGAAATATTGCTTTCTGAATCTAGTAAGGATTCTAATAAATACGTATTGAATAATTCTTCCCAATTAGAAGACATGCTAACCTTCTTAGTCAAAAATAGAAATTCATTGCGTTGGCCGATGATCCTGTTGAACTTTGTAAATTAAATAAATTTTCAATAAAACTCATTGAAGGCAGTCCTCCTTATGTATACACAAGACCATACCATCTTCCGCATAAATATATGGAGAACATTGATGAATGGGTTGAAGATAGTCTTGCTAAAGGCTATATAGAACCTAGTGTTTCCGCTAGTTCGTCCCCACTTCTTCTTATACCTAAAAAGACAGGCGAAAAAATGAGAGTTTTCGTTGACCATAGGAAACTCAAAACCCTCACAGTCCCTGACAAATTCCCCTTACTGAACATTTCGGAATCCCTTTCGTTAATTGGCAGCGTGCGCATCTTCTTCTGCTTGGATTTGTTGAGTAGCTTTTTGCATATAGAGGTCGTTGAATCCTCACGACATCTCACTGCTTTTTCCACCGGTAGAGGACTCAACCAGTACGTCCGTATGCCGCAAGGTACTACCTGTAGTCCCTCTGTCTTTAGCCGTACTATGGAGATGGCATTATCCGGTTTTTGGGCGTATTCTGTTTGCTGTTCATAGATGACATTTTAATCTTCGTCAAAGACATTTCTTCTCACTATGCGCATCTTTCTAAGGTTTTTAATGCTCTCCAAAAGGCTAATCTTAAAATAAAGCTTGAGAATAGCTCCTTTCTTTAAGAGTAGTTTAAAAGTGAAAATCAGTGAAAAAGGTTACTCCCCAGATCCAGTAAAATTGGAGGCTTTAAAAGGCCTTCAAAATCCCTCAAAATGTACATAAAGTTAGGTCCTTGTTAGGTTTCTATAACTACTTCAGAAATCTCATCCCGAATTACTCCGTAATTTCACAACCTCTAACTCTTTTATTAAAGAAAAATGCCGCTTTTCTTGGAAGTTAGAGCAACAGACGGCCTATGACACTTTGAAGAAATTTTTACTTTTGGATCCGGCTCTTTCTTTTCCAGATTACACTAAACCTTTCATTTCAAGTACTGATGCGTCTGCTTATGGAATTGGTGCAGGCCTATCCAAATTAAATGATGATGGCGTAGAGAAACCAATAGCGTTTTCTTACCAAGTGAATTAGGCTGGGCCCTTATGTAACCGCTTACACCCCCCTTCGGGTACCCCGAGATGGTCTTCATGCATCTCTCTGGTTGATTTCCAATGATAGTGGGCTCATCGCTTGAAATGTTTGGTATGTATAGAAGATATGAGGCATATGTTGATGTGGGGCGTAATATCGTGGAACAGCATTTGTATAACAACATGAAAGTAAACCCTAATGATAAGCCTACCTGTAAGCCTAAACTGTAATCTGATGTCACTATAGCGTTCAACCTCGGCAAGTAAGATAAGTAGTTCTTTGACGGGTAGACAAGTTGGTTACGTTTTGTGAGGCCGTGGTAGATACTTTACCGATATTAATCAGCTTACTTTTTAATGGTGACTGGTTATCGTGACGTAAGTATTATGTTCTTACTTTAGGGGCGTGGATATTATGGTTTAATTACAGGTTGTTAAAAGCTTTGTTGATGAATATTAAATAATAGATAATATAATAATAATAATATAATAATTAATAAAATAACAAATAATAATAATAAATAATAATATAAATAATAATAATGGTTGCTGGATGTTGATAGATAAATAATATTTGGTCCGTTATGTTATGGAAAACTTTGTTAATTTGACGGACGTGCTTTTAAGGTATGTTAGTGTGGTTTGTAGATTATATTTTATCGATGCATATGACTATGTCAAGCTTTTATTGAGTGTGAAAACTTTTGTGATTATCGGTAGCATCATATTTCATCTGGTGCTGAATATAAAACACTTTTTTTGTAGTTGGGCCAGTAAGCTTCATCTTGCTTGAATCGAGTAGAAATCAAGTAGGTCAATAGATCATAGAGGAGGATGAGGAAAGTGGGGGGGCAGGTGCGGAGGCTGATTTAACTGATTACTGAGATTTACTGCTTGTTAAATCAGTAAACTATACGCTTTACATGATTTTATTCAAAAAAACTTATTCTTAGTTATGTCAAGATCAAATTTTGTTGGTTTTATGTTATGTCTGGATATAACTTAAAGATGTTTGCCCAAATACGTTACCGATTGTGAAGATATAGATCAGGTTAGAGAATTTTGTTAAATAATTAGGAGGCTAATTAAGAATTTGGGTACTTAGCATATTTATCACAGGTTGTGCGTAGCTATTACACAGGGTTATGCTAAATTTTGGTTAAATATTGCGATGTTAATGGAAAATTAACATTGATATGCTGAGATATGCTTGAAGAAAAGTCGTGATAGGTGTACGTTTGACCGAGGTTTAGTACATTTATGCTGTTAAGGCCAGGAAATTGTATAATGTTTCACAGTAGGCGTTGTTAGTTTGTTCATTTGTACATTTATATCTATAGTCAGGTTATGCTACTGTTAGCTTTTATATGTAAAAACTTAGGTTTTACATTAGAATATTCGATGGTTGTGATATAAAGAACTTATTTTTGTGTTATGTTATCCGAAATGATACTCGAAATATATCAATAGATCAATTAGATCAATAGATCAAGAAAGTCATGGTGGGAGGGTGGAGAAGGGTTGATGGTTTGATTTTACTGATATACTGCTTAAGGTATGTAAAACATGACAGATTTACTAATGATATTTTATTCAAAGAAACTTATTTTTATATATTATGTTTGGATAAAACTTTGTAATGTTTACAGTTTATTCGTGGTACGTTCTGTATGGATAATTAGACAAGGTTACTAATTTTGTTTAAATATTACATGCGTCATGTAAAATAAACATTTGATATCGTAAGAGGATATGCTTGGGAAAAATCATGAAGTAGGTACGTTTTGTATGCAATGCTAGTTACTTTACTGTCGTTAATGTGAACTTTGTTAATGAAGCTGTCTTATTAGTGCGTAGTCTGGTTAAGTTTGTCGTTGTACAATATTTTCTTAGTTCCGTTGATGCTATGTTAGCTTTATAATGTGGAAACATTGTTATATGGTTAAGCATATTAGTTCGGCTGGTGTATATAAAGAACTCATTATTTGTTGCTATGTATTATCCGAGATGAAGTGGAATGGCGACGAAAACTCAATAGTGTTATTCCAAAAATTAACAATGATATGTTAGAGATAGCTTGAAAAAGTTAAATAGGTTACGTTTTGTACGACTGTAGCTAGGTACTTTACTTTTGGAAACGCCAAAACTAAGGTGAAAGTAGTTATTGAACGTAAAGGTAAAAAGGTGTAATGTACATAATATTGTTATATATAGTATTGGTTTTGTTTTAGTTGGATTATTGTTGAAACAAGTTGACGGTTAGCCATATATTCGTTGCGTAGTATATAAAGAAAACTTATTTTCTGTACTATGTTTATCCGAAATGACGGTACTCGATCTGTGACCTGAATCAATAGATCAATAGAATAAAAGGTCATGGACGGGATGGTTGGGAGGGGCGGGGAGATGACGGGTGGTGCTTTGAATTAACTGATTTTTTACTGATTTATGTTTCAATTCCGTAAAACTATTACCCACGTTACTATGATATCAATTATTCACAAGAATTATTTTATGGTGATGTTTGATAAAACTTTGTTATGTTTTTATGGTATGTTTGGATAAAACTTTGTTATGTCTGCATCTATTTGCTGGGGAATATGATATTTAGGTAAGGCTATGATAAATTTTTGTTAATATAATGATAATGTAAAAAAATTTTGTTACGTTAGTATATAGTCGTTGGTCTGTATGATAATCGGTCAAAGTTATGATACATTTTTGCTAAATGTTACTGTTCTTTGTACAGATTAACGTAAATATGTATAGAGATATGCTGAAAAAAAGTATGAATAGATTTACGTTTTGCAGCAAGGGTTAGTTACTTTTACTGTGTTTAGTGTGAACTTGTTAATAATAACAGTTATGTCGTTTGTAATTGTTAGTTTGTCGTATTACATTATTTTCTTAGTTCATGTTACGCTATGTTAGCTTATTGTGTTAGAAATTTATTCGTTTAGGAGTAATTCGTTGTGATCAGTATGATAATCGACAAGGCTATGATACACTTTTTTTGCCTAAATGTTCACTGTGTTCAGTTAAGATTAACGTAAATTTAGGATATGCTTTGAAAAAGTGAAAATAAATTTACGCTTTGCAGCAATGTTAGTTACTTTATGGTGTTAAGTGTGGAACTTTGTTAGCTGTAACAAGTTATATTCGTGTGTAATTGTGAGGTTTCGCTTTGTACATATTTTCTGTTCATGATTACGCTATGTTTAGTTTATTGATGTGGAACTTTATTACGTTAGAGTAATATTCGTTGATCAGCATGATAATCAACCAATGTTGTGATAAATTTGAGTTAAAATATACCATGTTAATATAAATTAACATTGTCATGTTAGATAAAGACATGTATGAAAAGTGTGAATAGGTTACGTTTTGCCTACCATGTTAGTTACTTACTGCTTTCAAGTACGGAAACTTTGTAATGTTGACTGCTTATTCGGCATAAGGTAGTTAGCTTTTCGTTGTACATTATGATCGTTGTTTCAGTTGATACTAGTTTTGCTGTATTGTTGTGGAAACTTTGTTATGTTAGCGATATTACTCATTGATGCTGTATGATTTAATTTGACACACGTTGTGATAAATTTTGTTGAAATGACTGGATTGAATAGAAAATAATATCAGGAATGTTAGAAAAGTGGAATATTTGACGTCTTTGTATTGCTAATGTTGTTATTTTATGTTGTTAAGTATGGAACTTTACTAACGTGAGCAGTTTATTCATGTTTAAGACGTGTCGTTTGTCGTTGTGTATTATATTCCTAGTTCAGATGATGCTAAGTAAGCTTTATTTATGTGAAAAACTTTGTTACGTTAGCATACTATCGCTGCTCAGTGCATAAAGAATTTGTTTTTATGTTAGGTTTATTCAAATAGTAATACTCGAAATGTGACTTGAATCAATAGATCAAGATAATCAATAGATCAGATGGACAGGAGGGTGGGCTGGGATGGTGCTTTGATTTACTGATTTACTGATTTAGGGTATGTAAAACATGACAATTTTAGTAGAAAATTTGACCTTAATCAATAGATCAATAGATCAATAGATCAATAGATCAATAGATCAATAGATCACAACTGGACAAGAGGGTGGTTGGATGGTTGATTTTTGATTTACTGATTTCTGGATTTACTGCCTTGGGTATGTAGAAATGACAATTTTGGTAAAAATTTGAACAGTGAATCAATAGATCAATAGATCACAACTGGACAGGAGGTGTTGGATGGTGGTATGATTTACTGATTTTACTGCTTATAGGTATGTAAAAACATGACAATTTTTGGTAAAAAATTCTGACTTGAATAAATAGATTCCAATATATCAATGAGATCAATAGATCACCAACTGGACAGGAGGGTGGACTTGGAGGTTGTTATGAGACTGAAATTTACGATTTACAGCCTTTAGGGTATGTAAAAACGTAAATTTGTAAGTTATAAACATAAAAAGAATAAGAAATTTTATTTATTTTTTTATTTATTTTTTTTTCTTGGATGGTCTGAAACCATTATTTTCGAAATCTACAGACCCAATACATTATAGAGACACAAATATTGTAATCACTTACACACAATATTTATAACTCGGCACCTCACCCGGAGCCAGGCACCGGTGCAGCTGTTCAACTCCTACTCCTCGAGTCAGATCCCTCTTTCATTCTTTCACCTCTTTATTTCTTCCTTTCATCCTTCTCCTTCCGCATTCCGTCCTATGTTTGACTCTCGTGTTTTTTTTTATTGATTTAGGCCCCCTCTATAGGGGGGCACAGACACCCTATGACGTCTTAAAACCCTCATATTCGAGCTCTACGAACTCGATAACCTATATAAGGCACACAACATTGTTGTTATACGAATGTTATTAACTCAGCACGGCACGGCTCAGCACGGATGCCGGAGCCAACTCCTCAGATTCTCATACCAAGTCTTTCTAGAAGTTTAACATCTGAATCCTCTTACCCAAATTTCAGGCCTTATACAGAACAACTATCGATTTTTTAAGGGGGTGGGGTCACCCTTTCGGGGGGGGACCCACGGGACGTAACCTCGTCTATGACGAGGTACCTCACCATCTAAACCCCCTCCAAATTTTAGCCCGATACGACAACTCTAACCCTTGTAGATGTATATATGGAGCCAAAGGGCTGACCGGGCCGGAGCGCCTAAAAATCGATCCCTTTCAAGAATCGAAAGCCTCCTCTCAAGTTATTTTTCAACATTATATATATATATATATATTATTATATAGTATATATATTTTATATATATATATATATTAATATTTAATATATATATATAATATTTATATATATATATATATATTATATATATATAATATATATAAATATAATATAGTATATAGATAGTTATATATTACAGGAGTCGAAGTCAGACAGCTGGCTCGCGTTACGGGGCGGAATCGGAGCCGGAGCGAGCCGAGCCGGAGTCGGAGCGAGCCGGGAGTGAGCACAAGCGGCTTCAAAATTGAATCACTGTGATCTCAATTTTCGATGTAAAAATAATATAATAATAATAATAATATAAATAATAATAATAATAATGAAATAATAATAATAATAATAGATATACTTTATCGCACCGCGTGCGGTGCGGTGCGAAGCGATGCGGTGCGAGACTTATATATAGTATAATTTAGTCTTATTTATTGTTATTTATTTATTTGTTTTTTATTTTTTTTTATTTATTTAATTTATTATTTAATTTATTATTATATTTAATTTATTTTTATTTAAATAAAAATAAATTAAGTACACGAAATAAGAAAAAACCGAAGCCTTATCAGTAAAAGCAAATTGCGTTATCTCGATAACACGTGTTCTTATAGCTAACCTGATAAGAACGCTCAAGCTGCTCGCATTCCTTAAGTTGGCTCTGAACTGTATGGATAATACTTATATTATATATATATAAAAATTAATAATATGATATATATATATATATCTTATATATAATATATATATGATATAATAAGTATTAGTATAGTATTATTATATTACTATATATATGATATATATATATTTTAATATAGATATTAATATATATATTTAATATTTTTAATAATATATTTATAATAGATATATATATATATTTATGTTTTTTGTTTTTGTGTTTATACACTCAAATACATAAAATAAATACATTAAAATTGAACATTGTTCATATATTCATTTATAAGCATTCGTAGTTTGAAAATAAATCACAACGCATCTCCACATTCTGCTCTCCGAATTAACACTAAATTATCTATGCGTATTACAAAATAAGATCGGTTGCATAACCTTCCAGACGTTATAATTTCCAATAAACTTTATAATTATTTATTTAATAAATCCAATTATTTATTAAATATTGAAAATAAGTTTTGGTTAATCTTTTAAAAAAAGGTATAGTTTTGTTTAAAGTCAATATACTAAACTCTTTTTTTTTTCTCTCATACAACTGTGGTCTTAAACCGTCTAAAAGAAATTTTCCCATATATTATATATAATATATATAATTACTTTATATATTATATATATATATTATATATAATATATAATTATATATATATTATATATATATATTATAATATAATATATATTTATATAATATATTATATATTTAATATATATTAATATTTGTCTAGGATATGTCCTTTAAACAGTCAATTTAAGTTGGTTACAGACAATGCATTTCAAAAGAATATAAGTTAGGACCTCGTCACGTTTACATCCGTTCAGTTTTAATTTTTTTATTTTTATTATTAACATAAAGGAATACCCAAGGGTAAACCGCCAAGATGGCAGGAGTCGGGGTACTCTCGGCCTTCCGGGGAAACGACAGGGTAGGACTTAATTCCCCCCCTCGGGAGGGTCTCCGGACCCCCGCTCTTTTGGGAAATATGAGAGTGTCGCGGGGTTCCTCGCGCCCTCCCTACGGATGATGGAAAACGTCCCCCCCCTCTGTTCCCCCGTCCGGCTCCGAGCAGGATATTTTATATAAAAGATTATGATTTACGACCTTTTTTTACGCATTATTAAAAAAAACAGCCTATTTGCATGAAATGATTTTTATAAAAATAAATTAATAATAAATTATTTTAGTAATTATTATTTTCTTTAATAGCACCTTATTAATAAGTTAACGTATAAACATCGAAGATGTGAAACCCTATTTAAATTTTTTTTTTTTTTTTCTTTTTTTTTTTTTTAGTAGTAGTAAGCCTAATACGACTGATTCCAGGTATGTAATTTGCTTTTCTGTAAGTGTCTTACTTTTCGAGATGATTTTCATTTATATTTTTTTTTTTTTTTAAGTTTTGTAATTTTGTTTTATAAGCTGATTTCAAATATGTAATTGTTTTTCTATAAGTGTCGTAACTTTCGAGACTATTTTATTTTGAAATTTTTTTATTGATATTTTATGCATATTTTTTAAATTAATTATTTTAAATATTTCGAACATTTTTGAATCATGTCCGTCACCACTGAATTTATTTTTAGTATTAAAAAATAGAAATATTTTAAAAAAAAAATCAAAAAAAAAAAAAAATTCAAAACTGACGGAGTCGTAAACATAACAGGCCTATTATATATAGTATAATATATATATATATATTATATATAATTTATATATATTATCTAAATTATATATATAGTGTATATAATATATAGTATATATATATAAAAATAATAATAATATTTAATAATAATAATAATGAATAATTATATAATTAATAAATATAATAATAAATAATAATATAATAATAATAATAATAATAATACAATAATAATAATTCATAAAACTATTAAAGCTGCGTTTCAAGAAGCCCGACTGCGTTCCGGGACGGCGCACAGGACGCACAGCATCTTTCCAGAGCCCGTTTGCGCAACTTCTACTTCATGTAACGCTCCAGTCAGGCCGCCCGTTGTTAAATCCGAATTGGGAATAGCTAAAACGGCGAGCGCGTAGTGGAAATATTTTGTTTACACAAATCTTTTTTACACAAACATGTGTGGAGATGACCTGGCCAAACGTGTATGATATTTTTAGTTAACGTTGAATTGTGAGTGGACTAATATACGTATCATTTTCATAAATTAGAGACATTATAAGTACAAGATGTATAATATTTTAATAGCAGTGAGATTTTCATAGCAGGATTTCAGTAGGATTCATTTATTTAGGCACACCCAGATATCATTTGTAAAGAGTGAATTGGCCCGATAATGACAGGCCTAGAAAGTTGAATGGATCCCGGGTTAATTTCTTGTTAAATACAGTGATTAATGAAATATATATGTGCGGGATATAGTATATATTAGTGATATATATTTTATATAGATGATATAATATATAGTATAATTAGATGATAGTAAGTATGCCTTAGTATATATATCGTATATATATAACCTATAATACTATAGACTATACTACTTCGCTTCTAAAGCGTAGCTAGATAATAATAATAGTGGTATATATTAGTATAAATAATTTAATTAGTAAAATAATTTAAGATAGACAGTTGAGTTTTTCTGAAAAAACTATTTTCTAAGTACCTAAAAAAATTTCTAAGTTCAGCCAAAGTTATGTTTAACAGTTTATTTATTATGAGCATTTATTTGATGGCAAGCTTTCTGACATAAATTCCAGTCGAGCTGTGCCACTACAAAATAATTCATTTAAAAACGTTAATTACTAACTTTATCTGAACTTAGAATTTTTATTTGATACAGAATAAGTTTTATCAGAACAAAGTCACCGATCTCTGTACTACAAATTATGCCAATATAAATAATTATATTATAGTATTAATACTAAGAATAATAATATTACTCTATTATATTTATTATCGTGTATATATATGGTATATATTACGTTTAATAAAATTATATTATAATATAATTAAATTAGTTATATTAATTATACCTCTTATATGATATTATTTAACCTTATTATCTCTGATATATATATATAAATATATAAGATATATATATATATATATAGAAATATATAATATATATACTATATAATATAATAGCAATTATTTAAAAACTTACAATTATAGTATAATATATATAATGATCAGTGATATTAGTTTAAAGTAGACATATCAACTCTTATTCGACTAATCTCAAAAACTAACTCTTTAATAGGCTCAGTAAAGAATAAAACATATGTTGGAATCCTTTCTGTGTCTAATTATTATTGCAGGAAACTGTAAAAAAGTAAGAAAAAAATATAGAAAAGACAAAAAAAAAAAAAAAAAAAAATTAATAACAAAAAAAAAAATACTTGCAAAATTTCACATGTTTAAAAATACTGCGAAAAGGAATATCATTTTGTGAAGCCCTTGATAAAATTTTAGTTGGAAAATGTACAAATAATAAGATCATCTATAATATAAGTATAGGAGTTAAAAGTAATATTGCTCTCATTAATTTTTATTTAGGAGACAAGAGGGACATAGTAGTTACATAATATATAATAGTATTATTTTGTGCAAAGGTATTCTGACGTTAGGCCAATGTAGGAGACTCCAGAGCCGACGTGTACACAGGGGGTGACTCGTCTCACTCTAACCCCGTAGGTAGGTAGGAGTCGGAGGGTCCCGCCGCGAACCGTGAACATAATAGAGCGCCGGGTCGCGGAGACCCTCTCCTCGGTGAGTGGGTAGGTAGTCGAACCCGATAGTTCTGCCGAGAAGGCTCGGAGATGCACCCTCGACACTCTTGCCACTCCCTCCGTTGCAGGAGTAGTACCCTTGGGATCTGGTTATTCTTCTAGCGTTTATAACCACAAAAAAGGCACAGAAATTATAATAGAAGGAGTCGGCTAGTTATTTAACGATGTACACCAATAAAGGTCTCTAAATAGGGCCTCTAATATTCACATTACTATAATTATTAGCAATAATTTTTTTTTTTATTTTCTTTTTTTCTTTACATTTTCCAATGAAATTTTACCAGGATTCCAAAAATGATTCCTTTTTCCACTGTAGCTATTGTAGTTTTGAGATGATAATTTTTTTTTTTTTTTTTTTTTTTATCATTTTTCGCACTAAAATGTTACCAGGATTCAACAATGTATTCCTTTTTCCTGTAGCTAATTGTAGTTTTTGACATATGAGTTGTAGTTTTAAAACAATTATCACCATAGTATTATATATTATATATATAATATATAATATATATATATAATATTATATACTACTATATATATATACTATATATATATATATATATATATATATATTATTATAAATATATAATAATAATCTATATATATTATTATATATTATATATATATATATATATA
>JABUQX010033315.1:0-7500 GCA_015478945.1 Trachelipus rathkii
TTGTCATAATAATAATAATAATAATCAAATCAAACAAATCAAAATATTTATCTTCTAATAGATTACATGATTATGTTTACATATTTATATTAATACAATACAAAGTGATATTATATAGATGAGAAAGGGTATCGTTTTCCAAAAGTCCATTATGTACATGAATAATAATAATAATAATAATATACACACACACACACTAGCGGCACACGTTATGTCTTCTGCTAGGAAGTAGTTCCACCAAAGGCAAAGATATATGGTATATATATATATATATATATATATATATATATATATATATATATATATATATATATATATATATATATGTTATATATATATGTATATATATATATATATATAAAGAAGATATATATATATATTAAATATGGTATATATATATATATGTATATGCTATATATACAGTGGCGCATCCAAATAAATATGGCCCCGAAATTTTAGACACTGCTGGATTTTTGGTATCAGCATCATTAGAGTAACATAAAATCCAGAGGTTAAAATATATATATATATATATAGAGAGGAGAGAGAGAGAGTATATGATAGAGAGTATATGAGAGAGAGAGAGAGAAGGGTATATATATATATATAGCAGTTATATATATATATATATATATATTTATATATATCTTTGTATATCAAAGGAACATGACTGGCGTCGACCAACCTAGATAAATATATATAGATATATATATATATATATATATATATATATATATATATATATATATATATATATATATATATATATATATAGATATATATATATATATATATATATATATATATATATATATATATATATATATATATATATATATATTGTATATATATATATATATATATATATATATATATATATATATATATATATATATATATATATATATATATATATATATATATATATATAAATATATATACTAAGTTCTACGTAGTATGAGATCTTATTTATCGTCATTACTATGATTAACAATAAGATCTTAACACACTTCAGAATTTGAGTATATGTTAAAGGACCGCAAACAAAATATGATCTATAATAGCTAAATTCTGTAGTGTTAAGAGATATTACATAATGATTTTTTTAGGTTCATATGATTGTTATCCCTAGTTTTTAAATTTAATATTTATCGTACATTGAAAAAGAAATTATCTTTACTTATTATTATATCTTTCTTAATAATTAAACAATTCCTGTTTTAATTGTTTAATGATGGAAAATAATATGCATTTTACACTTATATCCTATTATTGCTAATTATTAAAACTAATTATTATATTTCAGTTATATTTTCCAAAATGCTACAGCCTAAAGTAATAGGAATATCCTAAAACGAAATTTTTGGAAATATTACATTTATACAGGGTGATTCCGAGAAACGGGAAAGTAAGAAAAAGAAATATATGAAAGGATAAAAATACTTGAACTTATTTATTCATGACAATTATTGGTACAGAGTGTGCCTTTCACAAATTATATATCGAACATTTATCTATTAAAGATAACCTATTGTGGGTGACCTAGAGCTCTGCACACACAGTCTATTAGAGACGTTTTGCATTTCAACAGGATTTCCTCTCAGACTTTGGATTTCAGTTCTTCAATGGTTGCTAGTTGACTGCGGTACTCCTTATTCTTAGTGTGATCTCCGCAAAAGGTTAGACACTACAAGGGGTCTATATAACTTGGAGGCTAAGAACTTTAATCGGTTTATAAAATTATGCAGCTGCCAAATAATTGTTGCACTTCTTCTTTCGATATTTCTTCTGAGCTTCACACTAACTCATCTTGTTGAAAATAAATTTTTTTAAATTAACTTGTGGAAATATTTTCAGCTTCTCCGTAACAAAGATTTCCAATATGGAGATATACCGAGTAGACATAAATTTCTTCGTAACACATTCTTTTTGAAAAGAAATTGTAATTACCTATAAAGCTATACGATGACAAAGTTCACCACAAACTGCCTTGTTTCTGTATAAAAGACGCTAGTATGGTTGATTATGATTTTGTTCAACAAAAGAACAAAAATTTTGTTTTATTAGCAAACACATTCAGGTTGAAGTGAACTTCATCAAACATGCACTGTTCAATGTTTGTTAAACTGGAAGAAATCAGAAGTACTGTGATAACTTTTATTCAACTCGACAAGCGTCCCAATGTCAATAATTCGGATTTTAAAGTTTCCAATTTCTCTGAAACACCTTGTACCACCATATTAACAGATCTAAGAAACTATAAAAAAAGTAAATATTAGTTGTAAGCTAATTTACAACACATAATAACTTGTTACATTAGTAATTTAGTGACATGGTAACAAATTTGGAACATTCTGAAATTTCAAATATTTTAAATATATTTTCTGAGCATTATATACAAAATGAGAGTGAATATTGTTAGATAGAATGAAAAAGAAAAGATTTATAGTATTACAGAAACAATTTTGAAATCTGTTGTCATTTTCTTTTATGTAGATCTGGTAAAAAATTTGTACTCAGTGATTCTGGAAACGAATTCATCATTACAATTGCGACTTTTATTGGACAAAGTATGTAAGATTTTTCCATTTTTTAAATTTCATATTTTTAATAACTTTTAAAACATGTTTTCATATGAATATGCAGTATTTTGTATAATGTTTTAGTTTTCAATTTTTATGAAATTATTCTTTTCATATATACAGAGTGATTCAAAACCTCCGCGACAAACTCGGAGGGCTGATAGAGCAAACATAGGAACATTTATTGTTAAATATCCTATGTTGAATGAGGCTTTGTTTCAAAGTTACGGATGATGTAAGGTAAACCACGTGATATTGTTTGACGCGTCGTTACTTCGTAACCGGAGATTTTGGGTATTCTAATGTTATGTATGTGTGCGTACGTATATCTGTGTACTCCGAGGGTTGATAGAGGTAACAATAAGGATATTTTGTTAAACAACGTATGTGTTTTGACGCGAGGTTGTAAAGCAAACAATGAAGCTTGTTATAGGAAATCAATTTTATTGGGCAAAATTTACAGAGGTGTTCAACAGTGGGTCCGTGGCCCTGTACCTAATTTACATTCGGTACATCGCAGGGCCATTGCCTGTCGGACTCTTACCGAACCCGTTGCCCTCACTGTGGTCTGATTATGATCAAACGCA
The DNA here is from genome assembly GCA_015478945.1 of Trachelipus rathkii. NCBI lineage: Eukaryota > Metazoa > Arthropoda > Malacostraca > Isopoda > Trachelipodidae > Trachelipus > Trachelipus rathkii. Next base: position 3,170 of record JABUQX010033315.1, read on the forward strand.
GTAAATTATTCGCTGCATATCAGTTTCATCTCTTTGTGTTGACTGGGTTAATGTACACAACACTCTTCACATGTCCCCAAAGAAAAATCTAGGGGCTTGAGGTCGGGCGATCTTGCAGGCCACACAGCAGGTCCCCCTCTCCCTATATATATTGTCAGTTAGACTTTGCTCAGATGCGCCCGTACTTAGTGGCTTAAGTGCGCTGGAGCTCCATCATGTTGGAACCACATGTCTCTGCGGGTCGCAAGTGGTATGTCGTCCATGAGCTGCGGAAGCGTGTTCTGGAGTAGTTGCAGGTACGCAGGTCTATCCAAACGGTGTGGAATGATGACAGGTCCCAGCAGATAATCCCCAAGAATTCCACCCCAGATGTTTACGATGAACATTGCGTGCGGATTGTCCTCGTTCCATATGTGGCTGTTTCTGCTTTGAAGTAGCCATCACGTGTGAAGCACGCCTCATCGGTAAACAAGACATGTGCAGAAAGGCAGGATTATCGATGCTCCGTTGCAGAAACCACCCGGTAAATCGCACACAGGGTGCGAAGTCGGTTTGGCCCAGGTCTTCTACTTTCTGTAGGTGGTATGCATGGAGGCTTTTCTCTTGCAAGACCGAACAACAGACGGACTGATTTGAACCAAAACCATGGGTAATGGCGCGTGTTCTGTCGACGGGTCGGTTCTGGCGACTTCATACTTCAAGCACTTAACTTCTTTCAAAACGCAGGAGTCCTCGGTATTACGCAGTCCTTCACCAATGCACCGGCGGACGGAAGGGTCCTATCTATTCTTGGAAGGCGCTGATGAAGTGCGAGCAAACATTGTGTGGTGGGGGTGATTTCTTGTGGGAAACCGTTCACGGTAATGAGGTTCGCTCTTCGGTCCCATTTCCGTTCGCCCGCACACGTAACACATTATCATGTCGGTTAACTCGGGAAGAGTGTAGTGATCCCATTCGCAATCGATGCCCCTACCACTGTTACTGAACCAACGTATGATTAGGGCAAGGTAAAGGTATGACACGTGCTTTCCTAAGATGTTAAGCGTACACACATTACGCACGTACAAACACATTAAAATTGAGTAACCTAAATGGTCGGTAACCTACATGCGACGCGTCACACAACATAAACTAGTGTACCTTCAATAGTCCGTAACTTTGAAACGAAGCGTCATACAACATAGCTTATTTAACAATAAATGTTCCTTATCGTTTTCTCTATCAGCCCTCCGAGTTGTCGCAGAGGTTTGAATCACCCTTGTATATATATATATATATATATTATATTATATATACTATATATATATATTATATATATATATATATATATTATATATATATATATATATATATATATACAGTTTATTCAAGGTTTGTTTACATAAGCATAAATTTGATATACATGATTTATAGTATATATATATATAAATATATATATGAATATATATAAATATATATATAATATATATAAAAAATACAAATATATATATATATATATATATCTATATATATATAATAATATACTATATATATAGTAATATAATATATATATATATATATATATATAGTATATACAATATATATAATACTATATAAATATATATATATATTATATACATAATATATCAATATATATATAATATATATCCATATATATATATAATATATATATATATACTAAAGTACATATATATATATACTATATATATATATATATATATATATAATATATATATATATATATTATTATATATATATATTATATAATATATTATATATATAAACTATATATTATATAATATACTATATATATATATATATAATAATAAACTTATATTTATATATATATTAATCAATACTATATATATATTATATATATACTATATATATATTTATATAATATATATTTATATATATATATATAATATATATAGTATATTATAATTATATATATATATATATATATAAATATATATTATATATATATATATAATATATATATATATATATATATCATATATATTTATATATGATATCATATAATATATATATTATAATTTATATATATATTATTATATATATATATATTATAATATATATAATATATATATATATTATATATAAATATATATATATATATATATATAGCTAAATATAGTATATATATAATATATATATACCTATATATATATATATATACTATTTAAATTTCTAGAAATAGATAGATAGACAGATGTGTAATAATCACTCTACATTATATGGTATATATATATAATATATATATATATATATATATATATATATATATCATATTAATATATATATATATATATTCATATACTATATATATAACCTACATATATATATAATATATACTATATTATATATATATATATATAATATACATAATAATTTTACCACTTTTTACTTTTTAAAGCTAACAACATTAGTAGTGCACGGGCTGCAGTTTGCTCTTAAATTTCTGCAGTATATTTGATTTTTGACCTTGTCAAAAAATGAACCAGAATGAAATATAAAAAAATAAAAATAAATAAAAAATTAACAAAAAAATAATAAAAAATAATGAAATATAAAAGAAATAAATAAATAAATTAAATAAATAGAATTAATTAAATAAATAAACTAAACAAATGTTAATTAATATTCATAATCGCCATATATGGATCCTGGCAGTTGCCAACCACCAGTTGCAGTCACCACAGAGCGCGTGAGCGCCCGCCACCGCACCGCACCGCACCGCACCCGCACCGCACCGCACCGCACCGCACCGCACCGCACCGCACCGCCACCGCACCCACACCTAGGAACGAGGTGGAAGTTTGCGACATCGGTATCTTCCCTTAAACTTAGCACCCCCTTTGGGGAATACGAACCTCGGACGTTAGACGAGGTTACGTGAACGTGCACCCAACTGAGGGGGTGCTGGCCCCTAAAAATAGGAAATGCCCGTAGAAGGATGAAATTTGGATATTGCATAGAGAGGAAGGAGTAAGGAGGATCAGAATCAGAGTCGGAGTCGTAACCGGTAGCAGTGCTGGAGACGGTGCGGCGCCGACGTTATTAATTTGGTATAATTAATACAATATTGTTGTCCTTATATATAGCGATAATTGTAATACCTCGCATATGATGTTTTTATAATTTCGTAAAGGGTGTCGACATGTGGGTCCCCCAGAAAGGGGTCCTCCGAAGAAAGGCAAAAGAGTGAGTAAGAAATACGGTAGGATGAAATTTTAGAAAGTGCATAGAAGAGGAAGAAGAAGGAGAGAGTAGTCAGAAATCTGAAGGATCGGTACTGGTACCGGTGCTAGCTCCGGTGCGGTGCCGAGTTAGTAAACATTCGTATAACAATGCAATGTTGGTGTCATAATATATGTTATCGAACCCCCAGATATCGAATATGAGGGTTTCAAAACCTTCAAAAACATCTGAGAGGAGGGAGGGGGCCCCCCTCCCCTTGACGAGGGGGTCCTGTTCTGCTGGACCCGAGCCAGCGTGAATCCGGCGCGTGTGAGCTTGCCCGCAGGCGCGATCTGGCGCGACGTAGCGATGGTTTGAGGGCGTGAGGGCGTGAGGGCTCGAGGGCGTGAGGGCGTGAGGGCGTGAGGGCGCGAGGGCGCGAGGGCGCGAGGGCGCGAGGGCGCGAGGGCGCGAGGGCGCGAGGGCGCGAGGGCGCGAGGGCGCGAGGGCGCGAGGGCGCGAGGGCGCGAGGGCGCGAGGGCGCGAGGGCGCGAGGGCGCGAGGGCGCGAGGGCGCGAGGGCGCGAGGGCGCGAGGGCGCGAGGGCGCGAGGGCGCGAGGGCGCGAGGGCGCGAGGGCGCGAGGGCGCGAGGGCGCGAGGGCGCGAGGGCGCGAGGGCGCGAGGGCGCGAGGGCGCGAGGGCGCACGTTTGATATTCACGCTCAAACAAATTAGAACGGGATGTAATTTGTTCTGTTTTCATTTAATAATTTGCATACTTCATTATCTTTTAATAAAATTTATATTTTCTAGCTTTGTGCGTAAACTTTTATATTTTCTTATAATTTTATCAAATTTTTTATTCTTTTTTATGTTTATAGCATAAAAAAAATGCATATTTTACAGACCCTAAAGCAGTAAATCCTCCCCACTACCACTCTCCCGTTCATTCATGATATATTGATCTATTGATCTATTGATCTGTTTTCAAGTGATATTTTGTATAACATAACATAAAACTTTTATTTTATTTGAATAAAAAATAAATATTTTTAATAAAATATTTATTCTTTTTTATGTTTATAACCTTAAAAAAATGCGTTAACAGACCTTAAAGCAGTAAATCATTAA
>JABUQX010033315.1:12500-15000 GCA_015478945.1 Trachelipus rathkii
TCTCATACTAGAAGTGATCCGATTCTATTATAAACCACGGGAGTCGATTCCTCAGCATCGATTATGTAAGTATCGAACCCAGACTCGGACCACCTATCTCAATATTAATGCAGTGCTAGAAATGCTAGAAAGATCGATGCCAGCTGAACAAGCTGGCCAGTCTGTGACGTCACTTCTAGCCCCTTTTCCAATTACCATATTTACTACTGACTTGTATGCCTGTAGAAAAGGTTAAATCATCATTATTTTTGATTTTAATATCCAAAAAGTTATTATTATTTAGAGATGTTTAAGATGTGAATTTGATGCAAGAAAAGCTTTGCAAGCGATTGATAAACTGATGAATGTTTGTATGGTTCCTAAATATAGTAAGGGTGTCATCAACATAACTTGCATAGAAAACTAGGTTGAATGTGTGGGGTTTTTTTTTCCTCAAAATTCTATTTTCTAGCTCCGCCTTGTAAAAGTCAGCGAATGTAGGGTCCAGATGTGAAAGCATGACAACACCATCCTTTTGCAGGTACAAACTATCTTGAAATTTGAAAGGGATTTCAGTACAGCATATTAACCCTCGCGAGTCCGGGTGCCCAAATTATACGCGCAAGTACTCGTGGGTCATATTTTGCCCACACCATATTTTTAAGCTTTTTTTTATTTTTTGCCACTTTTTAGGTACGGATTATGTAATTCAGTCCTTTTAAAGTTGTTCTGTAGAGTTTTGTTAATTTTTATTTGTTATTACTATTTTTAAAAATTTTAAAATTGAAAAAAAGTGGCGACCTTGCGCGGATTTTTTGCCCAATCAGCAAAAAATTAAAAAATTAAAAAAAAAAACTATACATAGAAATTTGTTTAAATTTGGCTGTTATATTCCTAGATACGTACTAAATCAATTTTTTATATCAATATAGCCCAACAAATTAGCTGAAAATATTTATATTCGAAGTATTTGTGGGTCATTTTTTGCCCACGCCACTTTAGCTCTTCGTAATTTTTTTATTTTTGAACCAATTGTTATGAAATTTTGTGTACATATATTTCAACATGTCCCTGAGGAATACCTGGAACGAGAAAAAAATTGAACAAAAAAAAGTTTGATTTTTTTAATGAAAGAAAAAGTGTGGGCAAAATTTAACCCACGAGTACTCGCGAGGGTTAATAGTGATATGTCATTGCGAGTAGGATTATTGGAATGGTAAACATGTTTAATTACAACAGGTACATTCGTAAATAATGATTCAACATCCAAAAACGCAAGCGTTTCTGAGTTGCTAAGTTTAAAGTGAAATAGTTTACATAGGGTTTCATTATTAGATTTGACAATAAACGTGCTATCTAAGTAAGGACGTATTATGGTATTGAGGTATTGAGCAATGTCATGAGTGACAGTACCACACATAGATATTACGGGACGCAGGGGTGGGTCTTTTTTTACATCTTTGTTTATTTTGGGTAGTCCGTAGATATATCTTTCATGGTGATGGCCAGTTCTTTTAATTTTGTTAGAGATATTTTTGTTCTTAATTTCATGTGCTATTTTATTTATTTTATTTTTAGTGATATTATTAATGTTTGGTGGAGCTATGGTAAATTTGTTTACGTCATTCAAGATATTTTTAAGTTTTAGTTCATAACTGGTTTTATTCATAATTAATAAAACAGGACAAACCCTATTAATTTTTAGGAGATCATTGAATAATTTTTACTTTTATTCTTCAATCATCTTTCTTTACCGTGAACTTCGCGAATTAAATAATGATATCAAATTTAGACACATCTCCAAATTACAGCGCCTATACAATAGCGAATTCATACTTAAAGAAGATAAATCTTTCATTTATAACTTATCTGATTACGAACTCAATCATAATGAAAATAACTTGCTCAACGAAGGCCTAAACTTTGGTTTCAAAACTATTTGAGAAAAATATTTGTAAAGAAGTGGAGAAACTTTATCCATCCTGACTGATATACTTTATTATTAAATAAAAAGTAAGAATCAGACACTGACAAAATAGTAGGTCAGAAATGAAGTTCTGTTTTTTTTTAAAAGTTTTTCTCAATCATATTTTCCCACAATTTCCTACAATAATCTGGATACGTTATGTCGATGATATTTTTGCATTAATTCCGAGGGATACGAATACCATTAAATTTTTAATTATATAAACTCAATTAATCCTTATATTAGTTTCCAATAGAATTTGAGACAGCTGTCACTTTGCCCTTTCTGGATGTTCTAGTCAGGGAGAAGACCGAAAAATTTTCAACCTCTGTCTATAGAAAAACAACTTTTACTCCCCAAGGTTTGAATTTTTACAGTTTCACACCTTTAAAATACAAGAAAAGGCCTTTCTCCCATTGATAAACAAAGCCTATAAAATTACCTCAGACTTCATTTCACTACATGAAGAGTTTCAGTTTCTGTTCACATACTTTAAAAATAATTGTTTTCCTTCCCATTTCTTTTTCAAGATCATTCACGACTACTTTTATAACA
>JABUQX010033315.1:20000-27500 GCA_015478945.1 Trachelipus rathkii
TATTATATATATATATATATATATTTATATATATATAATTATAGTATATATATATATATATATATATATATATTATATATATATATATAATATATATATATATTACCATATATATATATATATATATAATATATATATATATATATATATAATATTTATATATATATATATAATATATTATATATTTATTTATATATAATATATATATATATTATATATATATATATATATTTATGATTACGTGTTGTAAGGAAAAGATCAAAAGCATCCTTCAAGAGATTTGTTCCTCTGCATTTTGGCTCTTCTCAACTGTTCTTAACTCTTCCTACAAGAGCAACTTATTGTCCGTTTTGGTGGTGCCAAATATCAATACCTTCACAAATGTTTTATGGCGGAAATGGTTGACAATGACGAAGTCAATGGAATTTAGTGCCTGGTTCAACCATATATTCTTCACTAAGGTATATTGGGTAAATGAAATATTAACATCTGTCATTTAATTTTGTAAAAATTTGGAAGTTTAAATTTTATGATTTGTTTTGAAAAAAAAATTTCAAAGTTTTATTTTAGATTAACTGTGAAAGTTTTAGGAATTACGAAGGAAGGAAAAATCAAGCAATGGTTAGCTGTTACCTCTTTTTTCAGCTTCTCACCACCCGTCATCTTTTCGCACCACACCACGACAGCGTCGTCTTTTTTGCAATGCGCACCGCACCGCTCTGTTTAGTTATCTATTATATTTATAATATAATATATATATATATATTATATATATATAGTATATATATAATAGTATATATATATATATATTATATATATATATATATATTATTATTATATATATATATAGGCAGCCTCTACTCTAGAAGAGCCACAATCCATATCTCAAAAACTACTACAGCTACCGTAAAAAGAATACATTGCTGGAATCCTGGCAAAATTTTACCGAGGAAACTGTAAAAAAATATATATATATATATATATATATATATATATATATATATATATATATATATATATATATATATATATATATATATCTCGAAAACTACAAAAGCTACAGGGAAATGAAATACATTTTTGGAATCCTTGTAAAATTTTGGTTCGGAAAATGTAAAAAAAAAAAAAAAAAAAAAATTAAACATAAAAATTGGCTATTTTTTTTTGGGGGGGTGCTGGGACATAGTATATATATATATTATTATTTGTAAAGGTTTTACAAGGCAATTTAGGGGGCTCGAGCCGACGGGGAACACAGGGGGGACGTTTTCCATACCCCGTAGGGGAGGGGCGGAGGAACCCCCGCGACACCCAAATACCAAAGAGCGGGGGTTCCGGAGACCCTCCCCGGAGGGGGGGAATTAGTCCTACCCCGTAGTTCCCCGGAAGGCCGAGAGACCCCGACTCCTGCCATCGGTGCGGTATACCCTTGGGGTATTCTTTAGTTAAAAAAAAAGCAAATTTAATAGAAAGTCTATTTATTTTAACGAGTAACCAATAAAAGGTCTCTAAATAGGCCCTCTAATCATATTACTATAATTATTAACAATAATTTTTTTTATTTTTTTATTTTTTTACATTTTCCTATCCAAAATTTTACGAGGATTCCAAAAATGTATTCTTTTTTGCTCTGTAGCTATTGTTAAATTTTTTAGATATAATTTTTTATTATTATTTATTTTTTTTTTACATTTTCCGCACTAAAATTGGACCAGCATTCCAGCAATGTATTCCTTTTCCTGGTAGCTGTTGTAGTTTTTGAGATATGGATTGTGGCTCTTCTAGAGGCTGACATATAATATATATATATATATATATATATATATATATAAAAATATATAATATATATATTTATATTATATATATATATATATATATATATATGGTCAGCCTTCCCAATTAGCCGTCATATGTATCTTAAAAACTATTAATGCTACACAAAAAGGAATACATTTTAAGAATTTGAGTAAAATTTTAATACCGAAACACGTTTAAAAAAAATAAAAAAATTAGTTTTTTAAAAAAAAGTGAATAAAATGTAGAATAGTAATTTTAAAGTTATTTTAATTAACGTAACCTTACGTTGTCCTTAAATGTTGGGTGGTGTTTAAAACTAAAGAGTACCCAAGGGTTGACCGCAGAGATGGCAGGAGTCGGGGTCTGTTGGCTTTCCGGGGAACGACATTGTAGGACTATTCCCACCCCTCTGGGGAGGGTCTCCGGAACCCCCGCTCTTTGGTATTTGGGCAAAGATTAGAGGCCTACCAAATTCCACAAGAGTTTACAAAACCCAGAGCGAGACTAAAAGTGAAGATTGACATGTTCCTATGTTTCTATAAACTTCAACTGAATGTGTGCAAGTCAATCGAATTTTGGATTGTATATGTGGTAAGAGTATTGTGCTTCTGACTTTACTATTAGAGAGCATGTAAGATTGAACTTAGCGGTTAAGCCTATGGTCAGAAAGTAACGAAGAAAAGATTTGAGACTGCTTAGATAGGCGTGCCGCGCAAGTCCCTTTCAATGAAAGAAATATGCTACTGAAAAGTTCATAAGAGCATCTACAGGGAGACACATTAATTCGAAGTGAAAGGTAGAGTTAGTTAAAGCAAAAGAGTTGATAAGATTAAAATTTCTAGAATTCACTCATCTTTTCAAGGAGATGACTGGGAGTGGATTCACCTCTGATATGAATGGCATACTACATACAGGGGCAACCCGCATCAATATAAAGAGAAAGCAATTGGAATGGTATGAAGTAAAATTTTGAAGGACTCTCTGAAGCACCTTCACCCAGTGTTTCTTTATTTTCCGAATTATACATTAAAGTAAAAGGAAAGTAGGCGATAAATTACAGGCTTTTCTATAAATATATATATTTTTAAAAATATACATGATAGGTGGAAAATCGAAGTAGACTAAGCCACAATAGAAACGGAAAGGAAATTCAACTTTTTTGAGCTCCTCAGAAAAGTTGAATTTCCTTTCCGTACCTATTGTGATGTTATTTTCTCTACTTTGATTTTCCTCCATCTATATATATATATTTATATATAATATATAGTATATATATATTTTATATATATATATAATATTATACTATATATACTATATATATTATATACTATATATATATATATATATATCATAAATTATAGATATATTATACATATATACCCTTCATTTTTCTAATACAAAGGATATAAATGCTTTCTTGTTGCAAACATATCAATACGTGAGTCTGTGTGGCTCATGGCACATTGCATGCCGCTTCAGCATACAATTTGTTTCGGAGCCTTTAATTTAATTACCAGTAAAATCAGGAACCACTTTCTCAATGGTAAAGTTGAAGAGAAAAGGATCACGAGCGAGAACCTTTTCAAGACGATGTGCTCGTACTTGCGGAACCGCGGAAATCAGTTTTGCCCGGCAATTACATTTGCTGAACTGCTGTTGTTCCTATAACTCCTCTTTGTCTGCAGTGTTGTTGACGAGTTCCAAAATTTCGTTTTGTTTGTCATCAGGAAGATGATCTGCATCGAATTGGAAAAATTTCGGTCAAGTTTAAGTTGTGAATTCTCTTTTGCATCAATATTCCATTGCAATAGCGTCTGAAACTCCTGTTCGGGAGCTTGAACAAAGTGCTTCCTTGATAATTTTGCTGCAGCTATTCTGCAAATGGTTCTTAACCGACGACCCTTAATTCAGACGTTGGAACGAAGCTACATCTCTAATCTCAACTTTTATCGCCCAAAAAGCTAGCTTGTCGAGGAAAGCTTTGATGGGATCGGTGTCCATTATGATTTTGGTAACTAGCCCTGTAGTTTCCGGTTGATTTGGTTCAAAGTTTCAAACACGTCTGCTAAATAGAAAATATTACACTCTAAAGTGCTCCTCGATATGTCCTTTAAAAACTGCTTATCTCCTTTCCTTGATCTGAGAAATATCTGAAATTCAATAAAGAGCTCAAACCACAAACATTGTTCCAATCACCAATGGAAATTATTCGAACCAAAATGTTACAGATAGGGGTTGTGATGATAAAACGGTTGGCATTGATATGGTTTGACAATGATAGTTGCTAAGGTGTTTTCGCAGGAGCAGTGGGAGCGTCTTAGAGGTAGAGCCTCACGGTGGATCATGCAGTGTGTTGTAATTACTGCCGGATTTTTCTTCTTGACCAGAGCCCTAAATCCAGGCTTGGAACCGAGCATGCTGCCAGCTCCGTCCGTGCACACATACCAACAAACTTTTCCAATGAGAGATTTTTCTCTTCGAAAAAAGTTGGGAACATGTCTCTTGCATCTCAGCTTTGTAATTGTTATCAGTGGCTTGCATAGAAGAGGAACTCCTCCTCAATCCGATTTTCCGAAACAACTCGAGCAGAAACCAAAAGTTGTGAAAGCGTGCGACGTTTGTTGTATCATCAAGTTGTATTGCAAAGAAAGGAGATTTTTTCCTATTTTCTCCACTACCTAAAGTTTAATATCCTGGGACATGTCATCGATGAGCTGCTTAACTGTGTTGTATGACAGACTAATCTCATTAAGCTTGTTTACACAGTTATGATCGAGAACAAGACGAGCAGTCTATATTATGCAAGGTTTAACGAGTGTCTCTCCCCTTGTGTGTGGCTTCTTCTGCCTCGCATTAATAAGGGAGATCTTTTACGAGGCTTTAAAGATCTTAGAGTATTAAAAGAGTATTCTTGTTTCATGATCAATTTTCTTGACCGTTTTAGCTGTTTTGTTAATTTAATTTGAAGTATGAAAATTCATTGTTGGCCAATTCCGGATGAATCTTTTTTGAGATGCTCCTTCAGCTTGACAGCATTCATGCTCTCATTAGCATATTCTGGCATATTACACAATGTGGGTATTGAATGACATTGTTAACGATGGCTGAAAAGATTTCGGTATTGTGCACATGGGCTTGTTTGTTATGTTTTTCATAAAAATATGTGTAAGGCTTATGCTAGGTAAATACTACAGGTTTAGAAAATGGTATAAAATTTCATTAAAGTGATTGTAAAAGTTCGGTACTTTATTAATATTAAAGTTAATTTGTAGCTCAGTTGGTTAGATCAGTACTATTTATTTTTTTTGGAAAGGTTAAGTTTTGTTTGAAATTACTTTGTTAGCTGATAATGAAATGATAGAAAAAGTAGGGCTAGGTTAAGTTTTGTTGGTAATTGTAGATTATTTACCTTTGTTAGGTTAAGAATTTTGATAGTTATAATTTATTTATAGTTTAAAATGTTAATAAATTTGATATTTTGGATACTTTGCTAATGTTTCTCCTCAGTATCCCTATAGTTTTAGTATGACAATGACCAGTTAGTTTAGTTTTGGTAGATTATTGCGATTTAATGTATATATTTTAAGTTACTTTATTAGGTTAGGGAATGCATTTTACGTTAACAATATTTATATATTGGGAACTTGAGAAACATTGGTATTTATTCATATTTTTGTATGCTAGGTATGTTAGGTAATGATTTGTTGAATAATGTTAGTTTACTTACCATTGATAGGTAGGGAGCTTTGTTAATGTTATCATTTGTTCGTTGTTCTGCATGCTAACTAGGTTAGGTTATGCGAAGTTTTGCTAGGTTTTGCTAGATATTATTTTGATAACAATTATTGATATGATGTAAAAAGTAGGGTTAGATTCAGTTTTACTGAAGAGTGTTAGGTTAGTTACCGTTAATAGATAAGGAATTTAATAATGTTAGCACTTATTCAAAGATTAGTTGGCCCGATAGGTTAGGTTATGTAAAGTATTGTTAGATATTGCTATTGGCAGATTTTGATAAGTTAAAACTTTCTTATGTTGGCAATTATTCCTAGGTTGGATAGGTTAGCTTATGTACAATACTGGTAGATATTGCTATGTTAGCCGAAATTAATAAGTTTAAAATTTTTGTCTTAGCATTTATTCATCGTTCAGCGTGTTAGATAGGTTAGGTTAGGTTATGATAAATTTTATTAAATTTTGTTGGATATTACTGGGTTAATGTTAAATTAATATTGAAATGTAATAAATATGATAGAAAAAGTAAGGTTAGGTTAAGTTTTGTTAGGTAATGTTAGGTTAGCTACCGATAATAGATAGTGAATTTTTTTAATGCTAGCATTTACTCCTAATTTAGTCGGTTGGATAGGTAAAGTATTTAGATATTGCTATGTTAGCAGATATTGATAAGTTAAAACTTTGTTGTGTTAGCAATTATTCATAGTTCAGAAAGTTAGATAGGATAGGCTATGTTATGATAAATTTTGCTAGATTTTATTAGATATTATTATGCTAGTGGGAAATTAAGATAGATTAATAAAAGAATAAGCAGAAGAGTCGCTTAGAATTTCTTTGATGAAATATTTTAAAGTTATATTTTAAATGTTTTACATTTAGCGAACGTTTGAAGTTCACTATTTCGATCTTGCTGTATATGGAACATTCTCAACTTATCAAGATTGTTGGAGTAGGAAATTTAATCTTGATTATTAAGTATGAAAAGAAAAAGAAATATTAATTTATCGTAGAAACGAAAGAAGAGGCTGCATTCAAGAATGCATGATATTGAGTTATGTTATAAATTGTTTGGGTTGAGAATCTAGTAAGCATAATTTTTCTTCATTTGCCATGCTGCATAAGTGCTAGACCTTACTAACACGTAGTGTTTTGTAGGACATTAAAAGTTATCAAATTTTAAAGTCCCTTCGTAAATGCGCACAAACATAAATTGAAAAGCTGACAAAATGTTTGTTAGTATATGCCATGTTAAACGATTGTGTAGAATTGTATAACTTTATAAAAGCATTTCTTCAGCTTTCACATACAAAGAACTTATTTTTTATGTTATGTTTTTTCAATATGCAATATTTTATATAATGATGTTATTTTCATGTTATGTTTAAACAAAAAATGATGATCATATTTGACTTAAGGCAACAGATCATTTAATCTTGAATGGGACGGAGGGGTGGAGTGTTTGGTTTGCTTTGCTGTTTTACTGCTTTACTGCTTCACAGCTTTACGGCTTTATTTTCGTACCGCTGGATCAATAAACTAATATTGCTGTATGATATAAAAGTAAAAAGAATAAATTTTTTATTAGAAACAAAATGTTTTTAAATTATTTTTTAAAATAAATAAAATTTAGTAAATTCAAAATGTTATTAATGTTTGTTTTTTTTGTTTTTGTTTTTTTTTTTGCAAATAAATAAAATTAAAAATATATAAAAGTTTTAAAATAAAAAAAAATTTAAAACAATAATTTTTAAAAAAAATAAATAAATAAATATTAAAACAAATATAAATGTAAAATTAAACATATAAAATAATAAAACTTGACAAGAAAAATATAAATGAATGTGGAATAAAACATTAAATAATTAAAACATACCAAACGAAATATAAATGGAAGAGCTTAAAATGAAATAATTTAAATATTAAAGATAACGAATACAAAAGAAAATGAGATGCGAATAATGAATATGT
>JABUQX010033315.1:42500-47950 GCA_015478945.1 Trachelipus rathkii
CTGGGGAATCCCATTAGATAATTTGTTTATGCGGGAAGAGTTGCGTCGTTGCATGACCAACTGTAAGACCGGATAAAAAATTTACTATTATCTTTTGTCATTGATGCCTATATTGGTGTTTATTACTTTGTCTATTAAATGATGAAACACCTTGTTTATATCTATTGTTGTTAGGAGAGTACAAAAAGGTGGAGGAGTTAGGTCAAGCCTATAAAGATGTGTCGCGTTAGATTGATTTGAAGAGTGGTGGTAGAGAGTTTTTATCTAAATCTATATTGTTTTTCTGATAGGGAAATGAAAGGTGAGATTCTTTTGAAGATTACTTTTAGAATACTTTGGATATTGTAGAAGACAATGCTTTAGGTCTATATGAACTGGGTTGATGGGTGGTTGGTTGGTTTTAAGTAGGAAATTATGTGTGTGTATCCAGTATGCAGAAATACTGTCAGTTTGATATGCAACGTTAAATATTTGAGTTAGGGCTGCGATGGCTTTGTTTCCATAGATGTTTGAGATATATAATGGATATTTAGTCCGGTTCTACTGTTTGTGAGTCTTTAAGGTTTTTGATATTGTTAAGTACTTGGAAGGGAGTGAAGGATTGATGTTTAATCTTCTGAGTTGTTTAATTGTTAGCCTGTTGGAGGAGTTTGTGTATTTATGGTTGAATTTTGAATAGTGTTAAATAACAATATTTCATTACTTTTTCGGGCCGGCGATTTTTTTTAAATAGATGGTTTAGTGGGTTCATGGGGATAAGTTTGTGAAGACTGGATTTGTTTTTATTGTACCGAATATTTTTGTTGCGTTGGTTTTATGGTTTAGTGTTTCGATCTAATGTTGCCAATTCTTTTCTGATTTAAGTTGATTAAATTATTTATTATATTGTTGAGGCCTCTGATTTTGTTTAGTTGGTCTTGATTTGACTATCTATTATGTCGGAGATAGTTTCTTTGTTTAATTAGGGAGTCAATTTCTGGTAAAATGTTGGAGTTGAATGGTTTGATAGAGCCATGATTGATAAATTTTTTGGATACTTTTAGAATTATCTTCTTGAAGAGTTGTATTGCTTTGTTAAGTGAAGAAAAGTCAGTTGTATGGAAGGACTGTAGATCTAATTCTATAAGGTCAACATAAGCTTGCAGTTTGCTTTCTTTTTTACTATAGGATGTGTTTGTACGGTGTTTAAGTTGAAATGGGATTTGTATTGGGATATATCAGATGTAGAGAAAGTGATTTGAGATAGAGGGGAGAATAGAAGGAAATATCGGAGGTGGTGGAGATGTAGCCGCTGTTGCAAATGTTTTTTTTTGTTGTTGAGGATACTGAGTTATCTTTGAGTGTGTCTCCTCTTGGTGAGTGAGTGTAAGAGTGTTAAGATATGCAGAGTGATGTGCATTGAAATGCCCGGTTAATTTTAAGTTATACTGAGTTAAAGGGGAACAGGTCTGGGATATAATCCTATCGACAGTATTGAAATGTGGATGGAGGGATATGAAAATTAATTAGGTTGTATTTTTTTTTATTCGACTATTGATTGGTACATGTGTATTCGATCGATGTTCATGAGAAGTTGTGTTTGATTTGTGGTGTTTTGGAATTGGATATTTTTATGTATGAGTGTAACAAGGCATTGTTTGGATGTAATTTGTCTTCTCTATGGTTTGTGTAGCTGTGAAATTCATAGAGGTAACAACATTCTTGAATGAGGTTGGATTCTCACCTTCTCACCATCCATCTTGTTAGGTAGATCCTGTCAAGTGTTGCTCCTCCAGAAATCCCTCCAGACTTCCCGGTCTTCAAATAGTGCCATCCTTTCCACATTCTCCATCGTTTCTCCCCTCAACAGATTGCTTCTTCCACAACATCCTTCCATCTTTTTCTTGGTCTTCCCACTGGTCTCGTTCCGATAGGTCTCCAATTAAGTAATCTTCGGGGGTATCTAAAGTCCTCCATTCTCTGCACATGACCGAACCATCTCAGCTGGTTTCTTTCAATACATTCCATTATTGGGAGGACTCCGAGCTCTTCTCTTATTGCTTCACTTCTAACTCTGTCCCTCAGCGTTACTCTTATTAATCTTAACAATCGCATTTCCGCAGCTTCTATTTTACTCTTCTGCATCGTGTTAAGTACCCAACATTCCGACCCATATAGTAATATTGGTCGTAGGATGGTTGTATATTTAGTCACTTTTACTCTCTACGACACTCCCTCTCTGTGTCATCATGGGTCAAACATTCCAATTCTTTGAATATTTCGCTATTCTTTCCCTCAGTTCTGAATCTATCCATCCTTTCTCATCGAATATCACTCCTAGATATTTGAATCTGCTGGTCTGTTTTAACTGCTGTGTACCTTCCATTCATATCTCCGCGTGTCTCCCTGTCTCGATATCGTCATTATCTCCGTTCTCCCGGTTTATTTTCATTCCCCACTCCATCATAACTTCATTCCAAAATTCCACGCAGCAGCTTGTAGTTCACGTTGTTTCCTTTTGTCACCGACAGCCGCGTCGTCAGCGGATGCAAGTGTGTAAATTCCTATTCTCTCTTACACATATTCCTCTTCATTTCTCTTCTCCATATAACGCAAAAGTAAAGGGGACAGCACACTGCCCTGCCTTTACTCCAGTCTTCGTTTTAAACCATTATTTCTTCCTTCCCATCTCCGTTCTAACCGTATTTATGGTTTTCATACATATTCCTTATTATCCTTATCAGCTCTTATTTATTCCATATCAGGGTCTTCCATCAAATATCATAACTCTCTCTCTCAGTATTCTATCAAAGCTTTTCTCTAGATTATAAATGCGATATAATGCTACTTATTCCATTATATGCTCTTCTCCACTATCATTTTTTAAAGAGAATATCAAGTCAATTACACTTCTATTTGGCCTGAATCCGTGTTGCCACTCTCCCAATCTTTCCCTCTAAATTCTCCTCAACGGAGTCTTTCTCTAATACCTCTCGTATATTTTTATATGACGCTCAACAGCAAACACTATTCCCTCGTGCAATTCTTTGACATTCCTCTTCTATCTCCTTTTTTATGTAATGGGACATATCACAGCTTTTCTCCAATCTGACGGCATGTTCCTCCTTCTCCATATACAATTTATAAGTTCTGTCACCATGCCACTATACCTTCCCTGTTTTGAATATTTTCATTATTTAAGTCCATTCGACTCCTGGGCTTTCCATCTTAAGGCTCTTATAGCTTGTCTCACTTCCTCACCATGTATCGGTTTTCCAAGTCATCCTGTTCTCGGTCTTCCATTTGTGGGTTATCCTCCTATATATATTACTCGTCGTCCACCACATTTAATAATTCATCAAAATATTCTTTCCATATCTCCTCGACCTAGATACGGAAGAAGCGTGAGCGTTTTCTATCCTTTGTTGAAATATCCATTTGTGTTAGGTTCATCTTTTGTTCTCAATCTCTTAGCCATTCCATATATCAGCTTCCTAGTGATCCTCATGTCTTCCTCCAATTCTCCTCCTATTCTTTCCCATGACAAGCCAATGTTTCATCTTTTTACTATTTCTGCTTGGTTTCTCGCCAGAACATAAGCTTGTCTATTTTCCTCTGTCCTTGTCTTCATCCATAAACGGTATTTCTTTTTTTTTAACTACGTCTTTGACTTCCACATTCCACCAAACCGTCTTTTTCCTTTTCCCACTACTTATCTTTTTTGTTCCAATCACTTCTCGTGCAACCTGCTCCACACCTTCTCTGAAATCTTTCCAACCTTCCTCTACTCGTCCCACAACTCCTGAGATTTCTTTATATTTTCTAACTAGTTTGTTGTTGAAATCTTCCCTTGCATTTTCATCTTTTAATTTATCAAAAAAGTATCGTTCTCTGGTTACTTTCTTCGGTTTCTTCCTTTGTCTCCATCTTATCTTCCCCACCATAGTCTTTGATCCGAATCCAGAGACACTGATGGTATGCTTTTGACATCCATAAACACCCTCTTAATCATTACATATCCATTAGATTCTATCATAGATTTTTCCGTACATTCCTGGTTTTCTGATTTTGGTACCATGTCCACTAGTTATTCTCTCCATGTTTAAAAAAAATGTTCATGATATGTACACCATGGCTTAATAACAAAGTCACTAGTCTTCCCCCTCTAATATTTCTTGCTCCAACTCCGAACGCCCCCACAGCTGCTTTCCTCTCCTTCTCTCAACTCAATCCCATGTGGTGCATTTTATAATCTCCCATAAATTATTAATGTGTTCTTCTCTGTTCTTCAATGCATATACATCTCTGCAGGGTCTCCATAAACTCATCCTTCTCCTCGTAAGGTCTTCGTACGCGGCGCATAGACCTGTATATAACTTCAACTTTGAGACTCTCCACCCTTCAACGTCACAGCCATAATTCTTTCGTTCACTAATATCGTTTCTATTACACTTTTATATGTTTCTAGTGTCATAACGATCGCTACACCGTGTCTTCTCTCTTCCCCTCTACCCTTTTTCTCCATGACATAATCATTGAGTAATTTCTTCACTCCCTCTCCTTTATACCTCACATCACACACGCCCAAGATATCCAGACCTCTCTCCATCATCAGCTCCACAGCCTCCTCCTCTTTTCCAGAAAAGGTGCTCGCGTTAATTGTAGCCAGTTTGTAGTGATAGTCCTTTTCCGCAGTCCTTGAACTCGCCGAATCGGGTACCGAGAAGTCTGTCCCGTTATTCCGAAGGCACAACAAAGGTTTTCACGAGTTGAAGATGTTTTATTTTGCTGGCTTGCTAGGCCTGTCTCAGCAACCCTCCTCTTTTATCCGGACTTGGGACAGGCACAGGAATCTTTATAGATCCCTTTGGTAGAGTTGGTTGGATTCTTTTAAAGTAATGTGCGTATATTGTATTTAAATAGGATGTGGTGTAGTTCTTAATGTTTCTTTTTTATATCATTGATATTCAATTTAAAAACGTTTATTGAATTATGGGGTGGGGTGAGGGTTTCTATGTGCGAATTTCCGAATAAGTGGTAGGACCATGTTGGAGAATAATCAGTAGTAGTTTTTGAAGGTTGGTGCATTTTAAGTGAAACTAGAGTTGGCATAAGTTGTATAATATTGAGTTTTGTCTTCGACCACATTGTATATTACATTTGGGGAATATATGTCCACTTTGACCTGGAATTCATTCTGTATCATCGACTAATAAAGGGAGTTGTGGCACACAAGTCGAATTTACGTACCACAAGTTCAAAAAGATGTAGAATAGTAACGGAGAGCTCTGAGCCCAGACAATTCTGGGAAAATGATCCAGAGGATCCCACCTCTCGCAGAAGGTGAGGAGGGAAATGGATGTCCCTATAGAGATACATCCACAACTTTCAGTTTCGCTCTCTCGAAGCCCGAAATCGGAAATCATAGCAGTTGGGTCTGCAGGCGAACTTCTTGCAGGTGAGAACGTACT
>JABUQX010033316.1:0-2500 GCA_015478945.1 Trachelipus rathkii
TTTAGTACCTGTATTATTAGTTTCATATTTGTTAATGTTAAAGCTATCTTATATATATATATCTTATATTAATATCATCTGCCAGTTTTATATATTATATGGTCATTACACGTTTTTTTCCTCGCTTAACAGATGAATAGGTAGCAGATACAATAGAATAATGGATAAGACTTCTATTCTTCTTATCATTACAATACTGGAATTCATACTACACCCCTCCTCCGCCATCACACACATATAGAACATATATCAAACATTACACCAGAATATACACTACATATGAAATAAAAAAACATCACCTCACATAAACAGGGAAAAATGGGTTTTCCCTCCCTTGAATACAGTACACAAAATACATATAGACCTATTGGGCGCTTTTTCCTCTCAAATTCTTTTATAATATTTCAGAAAATAATGATAAAAGTCGCGAGTGTAGACGGGCCCCAGAGGAGCAAAAAAAAAACCTTTAATAATAATTATTAAAATACTAACAATAAAATATATTTTTATAACATATAAAAAAAAATCTTATATTATTTTATTTTTTTTTATCCCTGTATTAATTAAATATATAATTTTACCTAATACTGAATAGGGGGGAGGAACAAAGTAACTATATAGAAAAAAATCCCCGAATTATTTGGAGAAAAAATATAATTATATATATAATGATAAAAATATTAATAATAATTTACCCCATACCCTCACCCCCCACCCCTCCTATATACATAATATATATTAATTTACTCAACCCCCGGTATATATTGTGCAAAAAAATAGTATAAAATATATAATAAATAGGTATTTTTGGAAAAAAAAAATAATAAATACAAACTAAAAATAAATATAATTAACATAATAATAAAGTTAATTATATATATAAATAATAATATATAAATTCGATAATATTTAAATTTTATTAATATATAATAAAAATAATAATTTTTTATGTAACCATATATAAAAAAAATAAAATTTTAAATTAATATATAATATATAAAATATAAAATATAAAAAGTATGCACGGAGAGAAATCTACTATGGGGATAGTCAAATAGGAGACAGTAGCCTACACCTATAAAAATAAATTATTTACCATGAGAGCTCTTGTAGGTATTAACGTGTATAGCAAAATCAAGTGAGCCCCGCGCATTGTAAATTATTTATGGCGAAAACACTCAAAAAATGCGCGAAGCTGCGGAACCTTAACAGAAAGCAGTTACAGAATAGAGAGTGAGAGCAGCAAAGCGCAATTTCGAGTCTTTCATAAAATTTGTTCATTTCGTTGATTCTAATTAATTTGAAATGAAAAATGACGAAGAATTGATGACACTTTTTTTCTATTTTAAAGTAAATCACCTATTAATTGATCTGTTTTTAAAAAACTATTTTGAAGAGAAAACTTTATTCAATGAAACATTAAATAAAAATTCTTTAAGTGGTAACCTTATGTAATTAAAATCAGTAAAATAGTGCATTAAAAAAAATAAATAGGGTTATCGTATCGTGTAAGTTATCAGAATAATATTTTCACAAAAATTATGTCTATGAATGAACAATTTACGTATAAAAAATTATTAACATAAAAGGAATAAATTTATTTAAAATTTAATAATCTTTAAAAAAACCCAACATAAATAAAAAAAATAATGAATAATTAATAAATAATAATAATAATTAATTTAAAATAAATCTATAATAAAAAAATATTATAATTAATAAATACATTAAATAATAAATTTTAATATATAATAAATAAAAATAATAATAATAATAATAATTATAATAATAATAAATAATAATAAAATAATATATAATATTATATAATAAAAAAGTGAAAAAAACAAATTAAAACATAAAATTTGGTTACAATGATAATAAGTCTGTCACCTAAATGTAAGTCCGCGTGAGAAGAATTAAAGTAAGTATATCTATATCTGAATTTTAGACAAGTAAAGCTTAAAATTGTCTTTCAAATTATATATAAACAAGTCAATTATATATATATATATATAATTAAATATATATATATAATATATAATATATATAAATATATAATATTATACTAATATTATATATATATATAATATATATATATATACTATATGTAAAATAAAATATAATATAATTATAATATAATATAATATATATTATTTTATTATATATATATTAATAAAATATATAAAAATATATAAAATATTTAAAATAATATATATTAAAAATATATACAATAAATATATATTATATATATATATAAATAAATATATATATAAATATTATAATATTAAAAGATAAAATATATATAATAATATATATAATATATTACATATACATAATATATATATTAAATTATATTAATATATAATATATTATAAATATTTATAAATTTAAAAAATATATATATAATAAAATTAAATATATATAAAATATTAAATATATAAATATATTTAAATGGATGAATATTGTTTTTCGTAGTAGAAAATTATTAAATAACTAATCC
>JABUQX010033316.1:7500-10000 GCA_015478945.1 Trachelipus rathkii
TAATTATTATATATATTAATTTATATATATATTATATTATTATATATCTTTTATTATATATTAATTATTATTATTATTTTACTTTTATTCTTACTATTGTTAAATTATTATTATCTTTCTAACTAATTTATTATTATTATTATTATTATTATTATTATTATTATTATTATTATTATTATTATTATTATTATTATTATTATTATTATTATTATTATTATTATTATTATTATTAAGTTAATTGAATATTGTTATTAATTATATAACTATATATATATTAATAAATTATTATTAATTATTATTATTATTATTATTATAATTATTATATATTATTATTATTATATATTATTAAATATACAATACATTGATATTAAAATCATTATCATTATCATAATAATCAATTATCACTATTATCACTAATTAATCAAAATATATTACTATTAATATTTATTATTATTATTATTATTATTTTATTATTAATTATTAATAAGTATGTAATCATTACTATTATTCTTTTATATTTTCATTTTTATTATTATTATTAAAATTAATAATATTATTAATTATTATCTATTATTAATTAATTATATAATTAATATAATAGTATTAATTATTATTAATCTTAAATATTAAATCCTTACTATTCATAATTATTATTAATATGACTATTCAACACTATTTATTATTATTATTATTATTAAAAATATGATTATATATTATTATATTATTATTATATATTATTATATTAATATTATTATATTAGTAATTATTATTATATATTAATTATATTATATAATTATTATTATTAATTAATAATATTAATTAAATTAAATTATTAATTATATATTAACAATTTATCATTATTATTATATTATTATTATTATATTATTATTAATTTTAAAATTTATTATTATATTATTTATTATTAATTATTATTATTATTATTATTAGAATTTAAGTATTGAATATTGTAATGACGTAGAGAAACACTTGCTTGCTTTTAAAGGGAATATCCTATAAAATTTTCTCTTTTAGCATTTATTTAAAATGTGATGCGTATTTGTGTGAAAATTGTTCGTGTATACATCTATTGTATTACCTGGTCATGTATGTAAGTTGTATGGTAAATATGTTTTTTTGTATGTATTACGTGTATATATGTATATGTGTAAGTAAGAATATAGTTTGTAGATATAACATCGTAGTTTTTGCTCTCTCTATGTGCTTTTACACAAAGGAAGTATATAGTGTTCTGATTAGTGTTGGCCGGGCACCGGAGAGGAAAATTTTAAGCACCGCACAGCACCAAAAGGCATTTTTGCTGCATTGCATCGCACCTCTATGTCTCAATGCGCACCGCGCTCCGCGCTCCGACACACACGCACCGCACCGCACCAATTATACCACAATTACCATACCGTACACTAGTGCATTTTGGTGTGGCCCACCGGCACCAAGCACCAAATAAGCGCAACACACCACGTACCACTAACGCCGAGCACCGCACCGCATCCCTCCGTCACCGCACCACACAGCACCGCACCGCACCGCACCGCACCGCACCTGTTACGTCGGCCAACTCTAGTTCTGATTGTATCCCTCCTCAAAAACTATGTTTCCGATCATTCATTCGACTTTAATGAAATGTTTCTTCTCTGCCTTTCAAGTTTCAACTTTGACTTTTCCCTCCTGCTGGAGGAAGGGGAGTGCGTTCATTATGATTGGGCCAAAAATAGAAGAACTCCCTCTGACCTCTGACCTCTGACTTCTGACCTCTGGATTTTATTACTATCGTCTAATCCCTTTAACCCTTTACAAGGTTTACGAATATATCCCAAATTGGAAAACTTAAGAATCTTAATCCTTCTCATCTCATCTCGATTGCTAATATGCTTTGAGTATTAAGAATGCTCTACTGCTGATTCTACTCTACTACTCTACTACTCTACTACTCTACTACTCTATTCTCTGACGTTATTTCCATTCGCTCTGACCCTTCGTCCTCTTACCTGGACATTTTGGCCAACATTTTGATGTTACTTTACAGGTTTCAAAATAATTTGATAGAATCTTGCCCAAGTTTTTAATTTCCAAACTTACTCTACTCTCCTTCATCTCCAATTTTATTTTAAGGTTGCTCTGTACTCTATACTAGTAGGGTTGGCCGAGTCACCAGGTGCGGTACGGTGCGGTGCGGTGCGTGGTGCGCTTACCCTGGTGCGGTGCGGTACGGTGGGTGGGTGCGGTGCGGTGCGGTGTGCAATATTCCGGTGCTGAGAGAAGCCTACTCTATACAGCACTCGTTGTAGAAGGCGATCTTAATGCTATAAATCTATTAAAAGTGGGTCTCTTCAAGGTGCTTTTCTATCCCCCTTTTACCCTTTTATATTTCATTAATGACCAAAAGGGCGCCAATTCAATGCCTGCCTACTCTTATTCCGACGACTCTACTCTACATTTTTCACTTTCATTATGAAAAATATCTTGCTAAATCGAATATGAC
>JABUQX010033316.1:15000-17683 GCA_015478945.1 Trachelipus rathkii
ATGTATTATTTATTATTTTTATTTTTATTTTTATTTTTATTTTTATTTTATTATTATTATTTATTATTATTATTATTATTATTATTATTATTATTATTATTATTATTATTATTATTATTATTATTATTATTATTATTATTATTATTTTTATTATTATTATTATTATTATTATTATTATTTTTATTTTTTTTTTTATTTTTATAGTATTATTGTTATTATATTATTATTATTAATTATTATTATTATTATTATTATTATTATTCTATATTCTTATTATTATTATTTTATTTTAATTTTAATTTATTATTATTAATTATTATTATTATTATTATTATTATTATTATTATTATTATTATTATTATTATTATTATTATTATTATCATACATTATTATTTATTATTATTATTATTATTATTATCATTATTATTATTATTGTTATTATTAATTATGATTTGCAAAAATTATTATTATTATTATTTATGTATTATTATTATTATTATTATATTTTATTATTATTATTATTATTATTATTATTATTATTATTATTATTATTATTATTATTATTATTATTATTATTATTATTATTATTATTATTATTATTATTATTATTCTTAAAAATAGATTAATGAAAATCAGCAAAGACAAATACTAAGAAAAATAAAATTTAAAGAGTATGAAACAAAATCAGTATAAAATTTGGTAATATTTATTAAATATAAAATATAATATTTTATATAATATAATATTAAATTTAATATAATATTTAAAATCTGAAAACATATTAGATTAACTCACTTGAGTTGATTACATTTCCAGGTAAATTAGATTCAGCACGTAATAAATGAGACAGAAAAAAGATTAACTATAAAAAAAAAAAAAAAAAAAAAAAAAAAAAAAAAAAAAAATTCCTTATTTGGATAATACATTATTTGAGAAAGAGTCTTTTTATTATTATTTTTTTTAATAATGACTGAATGTGCTGTACACAAACACTGCTACACTAGACTTTACATTATTAAACTACACTAATACATAACACTAAAATACATTTCACTATTTCACTATATTAGTCTCACCACTACATTACACTACACACTACACTTTAAGCTACACTATATAACATTGCACACTACACTGTATTACACAACACAACATTTCACTATGTTGGTATACACTACACTAAATTACACTACACCACTACATTAAACTGCACTCTAAATTACACACTATACATTATTGCACAACACACATTACATTACACTACACTTCATTATATCAGTATACATTACACTACACTTCACTGTATCAATATACATTACACTGCACTAAGCAAAACTATACAATACACTTTTCTACACTAGATACTACTACTACTACTACTACTACTACTACTACTACTACTACTACTACGACTGCACACTACTACAATTTACTACTCACTCTTTTTAGGTAACATTAGAATCTATTAGTACTTTTGCATAGTGTCTACGATATAAAATCGAGAGCTTGTATTATGAAGATACAGGAATCGAATTTTCAAGAGAAATTTCCGTCCATAATTAATATAATATAAGCTCGTGAGTTGTAAATAATAATAATAATAATAATAATAATAATAATAATAATAATAATAATAATAATAATAATAATAATAATAATAATAATAATAATAATAATAATAAGTAATAATATAATATAATAATATAATAATTAATAATAATGATAATGATAGTAATATGTTTTCAAATAATATTTTAATATATATATATAATTATATATATATAATATATAATATATATATATATATATATATATATATATATATTATATATATATATATAATATATATATATATATATATATATATATATATATATATATATAATATATATAAATATATATATATAATATTATATATATATATATATATGATAATATATATATATATATATATATATATATATATATATATGTATATATATATATATATATAAAAAATATATATAGATATATATTTATACAGTATATATATAAATATATTATATATATATATATATATATATATATATAACATATATATATATATATATAATATATATATATATTATATATATATATATATTATTATATAAAGAAGCATTTTCACTTATCTCCAATGATAATGTGTAGCATTACGTTTACTCAGTAGTGAGTTGCCAAAATTTTAAAAAGAGCTTTTCTGCTTTTCTGCTAAGTCGTAAGAATAAAAACCGGTTCGTTTCATGTTTTGATTTAACAGAAATAAAGTTAGAAACCGGCTCGATTCCTGAAGTCATTAACAACCGTCGCGCCCAAAAACGTGCAAATCGGGTCCAGCTCATAACTACGTGTGCTAGAATATGAGTCACATAAAAGATGATATATGTGTCGTGAATATTTAATAGTTATTAAGGGCAGGTAATATATATATATATAATATATATATATATATATCATATATATATATATATATAATATATATTATTATATAATATATAATATATATTATAATATATATTATATATATATATATATATATATATATATATATATAATATATATATATATATATATATATGATATATATTATATATATAATATATAATATATATTATTATATATAATATATATAATATATATATATATATAATAATTCTCTCTTTTT
>JABUQX010033317.1:15000-20000 GCA_015478945.1 Trachelipus rathkii
CAAGGGTGTGGTGAAATGACACCTCCTTTGAAATAATTTTGTCAAATGATATTTTATCTCCATTTTCAACATGTAATTCTATAGCTCGTTTGTTTTGCAAAGATCTATCAATTTTTTTATGTGGGGGTCCTGAAACGGGACCCCTTGAATTTATTTCTTTATGAATGTTATATTCATTTGAAAAAATTTCTCAAGGAGGCCCCGAAACGGGGCCCAACTTGAATTTTTTGCTTTATAAAAATTATTGTTATTTTATCTCGCTCCTTGCCTTAAGGCAAGGGGCTATTTTTTAAAAATAGCCCCGTGCCTTAAGGCAGGGGGATAAATACGTTAAATATTTTTTTTAAAAATTAGCCCTATTCGAAGGGGGCGAATTAGAAAAATTATAGTCATTTTATCTGGGGTCAACTTAAAAAAGTTATAGACATTTGAAAAGTTTTTCCAAATGGACCCCAATTTGGGGATCCCCTTTGAATTTATTTCATCAAATGTTAATTTACCTTCATTTTCAACGTACAATTTTATATTTTTATTATATTTTCCATGTGGCATCGGTCAAACGATAAATAGTTTTTTTGTGAGATGCCTTGAGGCAACGAGTTAAACGAATCATTATTTTTTTAGCGCGATGCCTTAAGGCAAAGCGTTAAACAAATTAATATATTTTTTTTTAAAACGTTAACCTCCCGCCATATGGAGGGTGGTTAACATGTTGTATATATTTTTTAGAGCGATACCTTTGGGTATCGTGTTAAAATAATTTAAATTAATAATTATTATTTTTTTAAAATTAGCTTATTGCCTTAAGGCGATACGCTAAAAGAAATTTAAATTAATAACTATATTAAAATTTTTTAATTTGACCCCTGCCTTGAGGCAGGGGTGTAAAATTATATAGTATTTTTAATTTCACCCATGTCATGCGGCATGCGTGAACTAAGAAATTTTTTTTCCTTTACTCTAACTTATATCTAACATGCATTATTATTTTTTCCTTAACTCTAACTTAAAACTAACATGGAATATTTTAGATTTTTTTCTTTAAACCTAACGTACAACTTACATAAAATTTTTGTTGGCGCCAATTAACTTCTTCTATAATGCCCTAAAGCTAACGTGTTTATATTGATTTCTAATATATAACGTTTATCATCATTTCTCGATAAGGCTATTTTATTTATTTGTGTAGTATACAAATTATGTTTTTTACTTTGTGTTAAATTTAATTTCCTGTATAGAGTTTCTTAATTAAATAATACTTTTTTATAGTCATTAATGTTAATAGTTTGATTGACAACGGTTTGCTTAACTCCTTTAGCTTTATTAATTATTATTTTCTAAATGTTTTATAAGCATATAATTATTGCTTTTAGTCTACAAAATTCTATTATTCAGTGTTTTGGGACCACCTCGTTTCATCTTTGTCATTTTAGCCACTACGGCACTTGATTTTTTATTGGAAGAAAATGTATGAAGCAGGATTGATGGCAGATTACCCAAAACAGCTTTTAGATTTCCTTTTCAGTATCTTTATATATATCATTTTTCTGTTTATAGTAGCATAATGAATCTGTATCAAAAAACAATCATTTTGCTTTTTCATTATATTAATTTGTATATGATTATAAAGAAAGTCATGCTTTAAAGTTTTACTTAACTAAAATTGACATTTATAAATTGATAGGTTTATCAAATCTCAGTTTAGTTTTTTTTCACTTGCCAAGCTATTAAATTTTCTGAAAATATTTTAAACGATTCAAAATTTGATTTATTTACTAATTTTTGAGCTTGCTCTTCATTTTTAACTAGTCGTACATCAACTCTATTTCTTATGTTTTCCATCGTTTTACCAAACACCGAGTTGTTCATTAATTTATAGAAATCTTTCTCAAATTCATTTTTCGCTTCCTTTCTCTTTCTCGTGTTAAGATCAATATATGATTTCATCCAATCGCTCTGATCAAATTCTAATATTCTATGTATTTTCGTTAGTTTCAATCCTAAATTCAAACACTGTTTTAAATTTCTATAGTGTATGATATATTTTTCTTTATTTTTCAAGTTTGGAACTAATTTTGAAACTTTATCTAACTTTATATTTTCTGCTGCTAAAGGGTAATCGTTATGTAAATCGTGTAGTTCTTTAGGATATTCTAAATCAACTTCTAAAATATATCCTTTTTTAGATTCATCACTGATATCCAAAACATCAAAATCGTTAATGTTTTTCATCCATTTAAATTTTCCTGTTGGTAAATACTGAGACATTGCCCAACCATATAAATTATTCGCATCTAAATAAGTGATATAACTATGCGGTTTATTTTTATCATAACTTTCTTGAATATATGGATTATTCGCCTTCGCATATCTATGTGTTATAGTACTGATTCCTCCTCTAATCCCCTTTTCTATCATTAATTAACAACATATCCGAATCTTTTAATAAATCTAATTTTACTTTCGTTTCTTTTAAAATTGCATCCCAAGATAAGCAACTGGAGATGTAAAATAAACGCATTACTACAGTGTAAGCATCTAAGAAATTGTTCTAAAATTTCCAAACACATCCCCTAATTAATAATGTACCAGATTTTAAGTATAACATAAAGTAATTCTTTAAATGTTTTACAATTGAATTTGTCCAGATAGTCTGCGCTGTTTTGTAGTCCACAAATTTATTATATCTTCATATTTAAAAAATATTATAAAATTTTTATTTTATTTGTAAATTATTTATTTTAGGTAATTTATAATTATTATAAATATTATAGCTAAATTCATTTACGTTTTAGTAGCTGAAACTGTTCATCTTGATAATGTTTGTGTAAATTCTTTAGAAATTTCCTCAGTTAAATTGATGCTAATTTAGCTAAAGATGAAGACAATGAATCTGAACTATCGATTGAATCTAACTCATTCTAATGGAGTTTATTATTCCATCAGCTTTTATATACTGCACTGAAACTTATTTAGTTTTCCATCCGTGTGATGAATTGCTTTTAATTCACAATCGTAATTGTCCAAATTCTTAGTGAATAAATGGGCGTCGTATTCAGATAATTATGCATTATTTATTGGAATAAAGTTAGATTTCTAAATTTGTAAATTACAGCTTCTATGTGCTTGCGTCCTCTATTTTCTTCTGTTAAATGGATTACAGTCTCTTACTTTAAAAATCTGATGTGTGTATTAATCCTTTTTTTTACATTACAGAACAAACGATTGCATTTTCGTGATTCAAATTTTTTTTCTGAAGTTTAAAATTCATGGTTTGTCATATCAGTAATTTATAAATCTTTTGATTCTGAATAAAATATTTTTGCCAACGTTTAAGTGCTTCGTTTACTTCATATGTTCTTTCGATCTTTGAATATTCATTCTTACATCACCATTGCGTTATAACAACACCAACTGTTTGGTTGATGTTTCTGTAAGTTAATGGTATAGGATTCTTTAAGATTTGGTTGACACTTTGTATCTCTTGCAAGGTGCTTTCAAAACCCGCATATATAACAAATGGATATCTGAATTGTTTATAAAACAGTTTAAATTTAAGAACTGGACCTTCACCTAATAACCATCTTACTGAAGTATGAATACTACATTCTGATTAAATGATGTATCATTAATTCTTTTATATAAAAAACTATGCAAACAAAATCGACATGGATTTTTTTTTTTTTCTTATTCTTTTTTATCTATGAATGGATTCAATGCTTTAATAAGTATTAATGAGTATTTTTATCACTTGAATAAAAGTAAATCAAACATGGTTTAGTTGTCCTCAGCTTTAGTAATTCTTAAAGATATAATATTTTCTTTTCATCGGTCAAAAATATTTGCTAACTGACACATTGTTTTGGTTCTCAAACTTTACTTAATCTGTTTAATTTAACGGAAATTCTATTCCTTTCCAATTGTAATTTTTAGATACTTCTTTATTTTGTTATAAGTATGTAGATGACTTTCATCTAAAAATCAGATCTTGCTTCACACCATTTGAAACATTTGTTATCATTCATATTTTGAATATTAATCAATCCAAATTTTGGGTTCTATTATTATTTTAATGGAGTTGCAATATACGAAGACGCTCTTAATGCGTTTATATTTGGGAAACTTTCTAATCTCAAATTCCAAAGTTTTTCATAAATCCATCCTGACCCTTCTTTAGTAAATTTACATATTTTTTCTTCAATTTTATTAACATAAGATGAATAGTATCTTTTATTTGAGAATTTTTTGTTATACTCGTCATAGAACCACTATAAAACCAATTTTGAATCGTTTGTTTCCTTAAATCAGGTAAATATTTATAAAAGCAGAAAATCGAATTTATTAATTGTTTTAGGTGTCTTAAATTGACGTTTTTTTAATGAAATTTCGTATTAGTTTTTGTTATACTTTTCATGGAACCGCTATTAAACCAATTTTGAATCGTTTGTTTTCTTCCATCAGGTAAATACTTATAAGATTCAGCTAAAATAGAGACTCAATTTTCAATTTTTCCAATTTTGTTCTTCAAATTTTTTCTGAATTATACTTATCATATTATTAATATACATCCTTGGATCAATGAATTTTATATTAGTATAACAATATGTTTTAAAATAACCTCGAATTCCTTCTTGACAATTTTTATAATCACATTGCATTGAATTTCTTTGATGAATATTACCTTTCTCATGAAATTTTAAGATTTAGAACGCTTTTTTACATATTGAACATAATTTCTTTTCCTAATTAAAATAATCCAAATTAAGCAATGATTGATTTGTATTTCATATGTTTATTATTTCTTCATGAATTTTTTAATTTTTAATTTTAGTATTACAGATCTAACAAGTTGTCCTTTTATTAGAGATTTTTTTTATTATAAATCAATTTTGGTTTTTGTTCATTCTCAGATCTTGCCATTTTATAATAGATTTTTTTTTTATTATAAGTCAATTTTGGATTTTTGCTCATTCTCGATTTTAAAAAATTAACTAGTTTTT
>JABUQX010033317.1:25000-31735 GCA_015478945.1 Trachelipus rathkii
TTAAATTTTCCTCTTTTTTAGATTTTTAAACTTTATCTCTTAATAAAATTTTTTTTTACAATAAAGTTACCTTGAAATAATATCAAATTCGAATTCCTCGTACTCGAAAACCTATATATCAATATCTCACTTATCTTTCTATGTTAAATGAATAGATATGGACGTTTTTAAATATTGAAAATCCTTTAATTATCATCGATTTAAAACATTTTAGTTTTTTATGTATGTATTTAATGTTCAAAAATAAAAGATCCTTACAAATGATAACCTTGCTAATTTAATATATTTAATGAAATTTGGTATATGAATATAAATTTCAATGAAACCTATATTTTTGATTTCATCGTAAATTTTACTAGCTTCATTATTTTTTAATTATTATTATTATTCATTATTATTAATTATTATTATTATTATTATTATTATTATTATTATTATTATTATTATTATTATTATTATTATTATTATTATTATTATTATTATTATTATTCATTATTATTATTATTAGTATTAATGTTATTAATTATTCCAGTCCGCTCTAAGCGAATTATTTCTTGTCGTTAAGGCTACACAATCATAAAGCTTGTACAGACCCCGCCCACAGAAATTATTATTATTATTATATTATTATTATTTATTATTATTATTATTATTATTATTATTATTATTATTATATTATTTTATTATTTTAATTATTATTATTATTATTATTATTGTTATTATTATTATTCTTATATTATTATTATTATATTATTATTATTCATTGAATCGTCACTCTCTCTGACGATTGTCTAAATTTTGTTTGTGCCTATTTTTTTATGTTTATTATTGTTTTTCTGCTGTATGAGGGTAAATGAGTCGCGTTCCTAGAAGGATCGTGACTCAACCGCGCTGCCCCATTAAGCGTAATTGAATCGCATGCCTTGAAGGATCGCGAACTCAAGTTCATGCCTCTTATTTGACGTAATTAGAGTCGCATCATAGAAAGATCGCCGACTTAATTCAGATGTATAGGAAATAGCGGCCTAAGCAAATTAAAGTGGAACATCTCAAAATTGAGTGGAGGCCCGGTAGCAAAGTTAAAAATATATTTTCACAGCTTCGTGATTAAACCTTTTTTTTCAATTCCATTTTCCCTAGGAAAGTTATAGGAAAGGGAAACGAAGCGTCTTCAGGGAATCGAGTTGAAAACGAGGGGGTGGCCCGAGTAGCAAATTGAAAAAATATATCACAATCTTCATTGATTAAAACCTTTTTTTAATTTATTTCGTTAAACAAAGATAACAAGTGGTATAAGGGAACGGGGAGCGAAGCGTCTTCTGGGACATCTCCGAGTGAAACGAGGGGGTGGGGTGACCCGTTCCTATACTACTTGATATAATATTGTGCCGGCTCCACCAATACGTGCTGACGGAGGGTATATTACTGAGCCAAGGCAAGGGTCCACGTCTCTAATAGGGGTTCAGAGAAAGAAACACCAGATAAATATTTTCATTATTATGACAAGCCAGAAAATATCAGTATACCTATATATATAGATCCTCACTAACCTAACTAACTAATTAAACCTACATATATATAAATCCCCAAAATATTATCATTATATTTACACAACTATAAATTTATAAGTTTATCACTATATACAAGTCAATGTTTCTTGAAATAAATAACAATATAAGTACTCACTATATACAAGTCAATGTTTCTTAAAATAAATAACAATATAAGTACTCAAGGAATCTGCTTATTACGTAACTTTGAGTGTTAGATCCCGTAGATCCTCAACTCGGACCATAAACACCGGTGGCTTCAATGTCGGTGTTCCACACCTCAACCTGGACTAACTGTCGGATGGTAGTGAGTGCTACGGAGGCACCCTCAAATTCTTCGGTGTTATAGGGAGTGCTATACCGGCACCCTCCAATTCTTCTTTATTATAGGGAGTGCTATACCGGCACCCTCCAATTCTTCTTTGGTAGTGAGTGCTACAGAGGCACCCTCAACCACTTCTTTAATGGTGTTCACACCGCCGGAGCTCCACAAATAACCTTTCTGGAGCCGCCTACACTCGTCTCCAACCAAATAACACTGGATCACACACCAGGCTTTGCCACCGGATCACAAACAGGTTGCAACAGGTCTGCATCAGGTCTCCTACCGGTCTACACCAGGTCTTTAAACAGGAATAGGACCAGGTAATATATATTAGTTATATATATATATATATATTAATATATTTTATATATATATATATATATTATATATATATATATATATTATAAGTATACATATATTATATATATAGTATATATAGTATATATATATATATATATATATATAGGATATTATATATATATATATATATATATATATAATATAATCATATATATATATATATATATATAATATAATATATAGTATATATATATATATATATATATATATATAATATATTATATTTATATATATATATATATATATGTAGTATATATATATATATATATATATATATATATATATTATATATATATATATATAATATATATATATAAATATAAATAATAATAATAATAATAATAATAATAATAATAATAATAATAATAATAATAATAATAATAATAATAATAATAATAATAATAATAATAATAATAATAATAATAATAATAATAATAATAATAATAATAATAATAAATAGTATATATTATACACCTTGCTTCTCACCTACGTTTTTCCAAACTTTAATACCTATTTTCAGCAACCATTTTATGCTTCATCATTACGCAACCTTGATTCTAATTTCCTATCACCTGTTTATCAATAAATTGCACGTCCGGAACCCTCAAAACTATATTTTCATTAAAGAATCCAACACAGTTATTTTTATCGTCTAAAATGTTTGCGTACATAACCTAACTCAACTGACCCAAATATTATATCAGTTTACTTTACCCAAATACCCCCAAAATCATATCAACCTATTTTACAACTAATATTACGTTTATAAAGACACCATATTTTACTAGCAGATTGCGTTAACGCAACCTAACCTATATTCATAATACACATACTGTACCTACTCAAATTAACTTTACTCTCACCTAAATATTTCACTTTCTGAACTTAACGCAACCTAACTTACATTTCCTATAAAAATTCTCCATAATAAATTTCAACTCTAAACATATTTCACTTTCTGAACTTAACGCAACCTAACTTTATTTCCTATAAAGATTCTCCGTATTAAATTTCAACTCTAAACCTCTTTTATTGCTCTCAAATGCGTTATCGAAACCTACATTATTTCCTTAATCCACATTGACACACTTTAATATTTAAATCCAACTCTATATTGTCGATGCTAACTTTACACAAATTCTGATGAAAAATACAATTGAATTTCACTGATATTTAAATTCTTTAAACTTTTTAAGTACCAACTTTTTACTATTATAGAAATTCACTACACACGAGTTATAATTTTAAATATACACAAATTTAACTTAACTTACCCGATTTCACGGGACACGAAACCTCCAAGATAGTTTCCACTCCACAAAGCAGGGTAGTTTCCAACAACAAATCACTTTCTTAATATAAATATACTTTGCTGTTAACCATTACTTTAATGATGACAACTTTTTGACAAAGATCCAATTTACGAATCACTTGAACTTTTTAAAGACTTGTTTCTCACAAAACCATCCAAGAATAAATATATCTTTTTTCTCTCGAAATCCTTCGTATTTAAATTTGCATTCGGGGAGCTAGTTGGTTTATCAACCAACTATCATACAACTCCCCCTCCAAGATTGTATCACAATCTTCAAAAGAAAAAAAAATCAACAACCAATACCACTAAATAACCACTGAACCTCACTTCATTTGTCCCGTTGATGCCCTTCTTCGTGCCTCAGTTCTCCTTTCATATTCAATGACCCTCCTCATCACATTTGGCTGTTCTGGCACAGGTCCTCTCGACCTGGTCATTGGTACCGTATACACATCCGAATCCGATAAACTCTTTTCTTGCTCCTCACGTCCAGTACCTATCATCATTGCATCAGGTACCTCACCCACTTCCAATAACTCATCATATATAGACCGTGGTCTATATTCGGAACCCTCCGGACTGGTCACCATGATGTTGACCTCTTCTACACCTTCTATCTGCTCCACCACTGGTTCCTCTACTTCTTGTTGTATGACCGAGTCCACCTCTTGACCCTTACTAGAGTCCACCTCCTGATTCATAGTCGATTCCACTTCTTGCTCCATAATGAAGTCCACTTCGTCACCACTTTCGTCACTAATATGGACTCCCAACGAGTAGCTATTTTCCGGAAACATTAGTGATTTTACAAACTTATTAATATCATAATCACTTTCCATACCACCATCCACCTCCTCTTCATCGAACCAGTCACGATACTCACTAGCATCGATGGGTGAAAGCACCGTACCGGAATCTTCCGTTTGGGTTCCTTTAGTCTCACCTACAAGTACCTCCGTTTGTACCGCTACACTCTTTTTGCCACCTCCTTCTTTCATTGCCATCTGTTTCAACAAACGCCAAGCTTCTTTGATTTTCGATCCTTGCTTCTTTGGTAGTTTTAACTCTGGTGATGTTTGTCTGTACCGTGGTACATACTCCATTGTCATTTCTGGTACCTCTTCCACTTCTTCCACCTCTAACTGATGTTCTTTCGGATCCCAATCCGCCTCTTCACACTTGAAGTATTGTCTCAAATACTCTGGGGGATCCGCCCAAACCTTCAAATGGGAGTAATGCACTCTTGCAGTCTTAGTTTTACCCTTAATGTCATACGACATACCTCCTGAAATAACCTTAGTTATTGTAAACGGACCCTCATACTTCTCACTCAATTTTCTGTTCAGACTCCTATCCACTGTAACAATTTTTCTTTTCACTCTCACCCCTACCGCGTACGGTAACCAATTTGGGTGT
This sequence comes from Trachelipus rathkii, assembly GCA_015478945.1. Taxonomy (NCBI): domain Eukaryota; kingdom Metazoa; phylum Arthropoda; class Malacostraca; order Isopoda; family Trachelipodidae; genus Trachelipus; species Trachelipus rathkii. Next base: position 29,967 of record JABUQX010033317.1, read on the forward strand.
CCTTCACGCCACTTCTCCTGCTGATCTCTCGGAATCGGTACCACTTTACCCTTCTCATGCTTCTCCACCATCAATTTTTCCACTGGGGACACTCCAAGCTCTGCATGCTTTGTATTGTTATACACAAGCACCGCTCTTGGCAGACAACTGTCCCAATCAATGTTTTTCTCCATGATACTTCTCAGGAATTCAGCAAAGGTCCTATTTGCACGCTCCACAGCCCCGTTACTCGCTGGCTTATACGGGCTGCTGTAGATGTGTTCTATTCCATACTCCTGAAGCATTTTCTCAAACCTACCACTTCTAAACTCCACCCCGTTATCCGTTAACACTTTATAAGGTGGCCGCACAAACGCTGGTAACATCTGGAATTCGAAAGCGTCGGCCACACTTCTGCCGACTTATCCTTCAACGGTTTCACCGCCGCCCACTTACTACAATGGTCCACTGCGACCAAGCAAGCCACGTTACCTCTTCTTGTTTTTGGCATCGCCATCACATCCACTGCTACTAACTCAAACGGGTTCCTGACCTCTATCTTCCACATAGGTGGGAATACTACTTGATGGTCGATTTTATTTAGCTGACACTTTGGACAAGTTCTACAAACCTCTTGTACCACTGATGACATTCTCGGGTGCCACACATATTTGGACACCAATTCCATTAACTTGTCCCTTCCAACGTGCGCCATGTTCCTATGTGTTACCACACACACACTAACCAACTGTTGGAACCCAATGACTGCGCTAAAATACTTTGTTCCCATCCTCTTCACCAAAATGGACCCGTTCATTCGAAAGTCGTCTCGATACCGATAAAATTCTTTAAGCAGCACATCTCCTTTCGTTATCAACTGCTTCCTTCTCACCTTTTGTCTCAGTGTCCTTACTACCTCTGATCTTTCTTGCAGCCTAGTGATGTCACGAACCGATATTATGTTATCTACACCTCCACCTTGAACCATTACGTTATACACTCCCACTGTTGTCAGAAATGTATCACTTACATTATCTGCATCATCACCGTGACAAATTATCCCTTCACCAAAGTCCAGTTCAGCCTCTACTTCCTTCAAATAGTTCATGCCTAACAGCATACATGCTGGAATGTACCCATTCTGTACCACAGCCAATGGTAACACCACCCGCCGATACAAAGTACTAATTTCAATTTCTACAGCCATGTTACACTCCACAATACCTGTAGTGACTCCATTAAGTGTCAATTTTATTGACCATTTCCTTCGAATATGCCCGAAATTCTCCAGGTCTTGAACTACACCTTCTTGTATCAGACTTATGACTGCACCTGTATCTAAAAACGCACACTTGCGTACCTCACCAATACAAACTTCCTGCCAAGCTACACCTCCCAATACATGGTTGCAACTTAATCGTGATATATGGCACCTCTCCCGCATCATCAAGTTTATGTCCAGACCTTCATCTGTACCATATTGCACCAAATTGTTTCCAGGATCCTCACTTAACTCATTTTCGGAATCCTCTACTTCCTCTTCCTCCTGCTGTAACTCTTCCTGAGATGGGAGTTCATCAACCATGATGTTTCTATTATTACTGTTAAACGTTCCGTCGTTTCTTAAAGGGTTAAAGTGTGTACCACCAAGCACTTGTATGTGTACACTTTTAAGATTTTCTTTCTTTCCCACTTTAGGACCCAAGTACACCACCGAGCAACATGTACCATGATGCAACCAGATCTTCACCTTAAACATGTCACTTGCTACTTACAACACTTCTGGTACC
>JABUQX010033318.1:0-5000 GCA_015478945.1 Trachelipus rathkii
CTAATGTTAATGTTTTCCAGTGTGAGTGGACGATTGTTAATTATAGCTTCTGTCTCTACCATGAACATTAACAAGGATTCATTGTCTAATTGTTTTGCTTGGTTGAAAAGTAAGGAAGAGAGGATACTTCTGGTTATTCGAATTTGACATTCCCACACTCAACCCATTTGACTGGTGTATGGGGTCTTCGTTTGGAATGGTATCCAATTGCAGTTTTCCCTTACTAGCTCAAAGTTTGATCTTGACATTGTCCAATTCAGTGACTGCTTTTCTAGTTCATTTTTTTCTAACCGAGTTGGTTCCATTGTCGCTTCTTAATAGTTAAATCTGGCCACGCATATAAACAAATCTGTGGTATACATTAGGAAATGAATCGGTGTTCAAGCTATGTGCTACTTCCAGGTGAACTGCTCTTGATGCAAGATACATGAAATCACTCCATATTTCTTCTCTTCCTTGTGTCCATTTTTTACTGTCCATGGATTGAAATAGTCTACGGTGCGTATTTAGTTCTCTCTATTTAGCTCATAATTTGCTTTACATAATAATAAGAATTTTTATGATATCAAAGATCGGCTCTGACATATTTTCTGAATTTAATAAGGTTGTAAAAGTATAAGAATTAATAAAAAATTAACTTAAATTAAAATATAATACTTCACAATCGTTAATTACGAAATCAACACCAGTATTTTTTCTATATTTTATACAAGTAGCGATTATATTTATTCAATGTTACTGACCTCTTCAATAAATTTAACTTAATCTTATTTCCTCTATTTTGCTATTATTCATAATTTGTGTACTGAAGTCTATTTATGTGAGATGTCTTTAATTCTTCAACAAGAGTAACATATTAACTTGGCATAGGCAATAATCCCAATAATATGTGATAGAATGGATATTAATGCATTTTTTTCTTGCTAAAAGAAAGAATCAAGCACATAAAAACAGAATCTATTTTGGAGGGATCTTATATGTTCTTTTCACAGATATATTCGAGCTTATAAGATAAGAGAGTGCTATGAATATATCAAAATATAATAGTATCTATAAGTAGACATATACACTTTATCTGCATTTTAGGTTTGCATACTTTTGGTGGAATATTCTGGCGATTCTACCTTCATCCTTATTATCTTGAAAACCCTCGCTCTATTTAAATAAGAGATTCTATTTATATAGTAAGAGTATCTTTTCTTAAGTTTATATAAAAAGTGGAAGATATTTCATTATATAAGTATTCATAATTATGTGTGCGAAGATAAATATTGATTGTAATAAAGAAAGAAAACAGTTTCCTAATCACTCTAATATTTTTATAACCAATTATTTCAGATTGGTATATTAGTCACTTCTAGTGATATCAATTAGGTCCAATTCAGGCTATATATATACTCCATCAAATATTTGAAAAATGATTTTTGAGCATTTTTTTTATGAAAAGCGTTACAGAAAATAAAATAAATCTATTTGATGGGATCTTTAGGTTATCATTAAACTAAGTAATCAGCATTGGTAATTAATTCATAAAATAAATAGATTTCAGCAGTTTTACTTTACTGATATAGAACTTGTGTCTTGACTACCTATCTTTTAGATCCAACGCTTTTTAAAATAAATTAAACATTCCTTGAGGATGAAGTGTAAAGAAGAGATATAAAGTAGGAGATGGTGAGATAGACTCTATTACTGCGATACAGGCGAGAGTCGAGGAGTTTCGTCCAAAGGTGGGAGGTGTGGAGCCTTGTTGCTACTAAGTCATAAGGAAGGACAAAACAGTGCCCACTCTTTAGTATACTCGCGACCTATTTTCTCAGATTTATTATATACATGATGGGGCCGTAGATATTGTGTCACTAATAAGAATTAATAACATTTATTTATTTTAACAATTCAAGTTTTGAAAGTTGTTTATTCGGAATTTAAAAGATGAGAAAAAGTACTCTTATAAAAACTAGAAAGAATACTCATTACCCAAGGAGTAAAGACACTATATATTTGAAAAATATATATGAAAGTTGTATAAAGTAGAAATTAGCCAATATAAAAATATGAAACAATAATATAATATAATCGTCAAAGTCGCTTACTGGTGGTCTCGTGAATATCAAAGGACTATTTATCTCAGCATTTGGTGTATGTTCATATTACTATAGAAATATATAATCATAAGCATCAAGTTATACCCTTTCCGTACATGGAATAAGTGAAAGACTCCTCAGTATATATATTGAGAGGATTAACAATTTATAAATTACCTTCACTAAAAAAAAAATCGGAATTGACATCACAGAACGGAAGAAAATGTTTAATGTTTTCTTTTGTTTTCGCACTACAACTTAAGAGTCATGTTTTATTACCAAATTATAAATAATATTGATAATTTTGTCATCATCAAGATCTTGTGTACTAATTCTAATTAGTACATTATTTACACGAGACCTTCTTGTAAGTCCTGAAAGAATGCTTCCTTAAAATATCAAGATTGGCCATGCCTTTCTTCTTAATTTTCCTTGTTAATGTTCTCTTTGGTCCTAACACGATAACAAGGTGAAAAATAATTGTTTCATAAATATAGTGAATTGTATATTGAGGTTTCTTTCAGATTATATCATTGGCTGATTTATAAAATTTTAGAATTGTTATATCTCTCGTCACGCTGTGTGTAAGAGATAAATCAGAGACAATGTGTAATACTATGATAACATTTTTATATCATATTAGCAATAGGATTACCAGCATCAATTCATCTAGTAGGCATATTATCCCTATATTAACCAAATACTAACTCATTGAAAATCTAACCTGTGTGTTCCTTAAAAATCCTAAAATTAGTTTTGATTTAGCAAAATCTCTAGGTTTGCCATAACTCTATCTTCTTCATATATAAGCAATATATCTAATATAATAGTTAAATTACTTTATATTACAGGACCTCAGGTGCATCATACATAGCTTTTTTATTTGGTCTATAACATAAATGACTATATTAATATATATATTATATACAGAGTTTACTTAATCCTTTCTTGCTCTTTGTAAATACTTTCTCTCAAACATCTCCATCCTGCCTAAGCCTATCTTTTAGCTTTATTTTTGCTTCATAAAACTACAGATTAGCTACGTAATCGTATCAAATATACATTTATTTACCTACCTAATTATCTATTTTTTCTCAATCTATTTATCTATTTATCTCCCTATCTCTCTAAATAATAAATAAAGAAAGAAATAAGACAATTTTCTGTTTATCTGTTTCCCTGAATATAAAAGCCTCTTCCTTAAGAAACAAAGTATCTTAATTAGAAACATCAGCCAATGGCCACATTAAAAAACGAAAAACAATAAAAAAAACCGTTCATAAACGCGTAGAAGATTTAAAAGCAATGGTTCCAATTAGCTTTCTAATGCCTACTTTTTAATACATATTCTACAAACTTAGAACCTTTAGCATATTATAAGTTCACATTAGGAATCCTAAAATCACTTAATATAATATATGGAAGGAAATAGTAACCCCAGCTCTGAACCCTGTGGGATCACAACTCTTTCAACTATTTACCATGATTAGACTTATTTGAGGACTAATTTAGTTTATGATACACCTATATTATGATATATATATATATATATAAATATATATATTATAATATATAGTATATATAATATATATATATATATATATATATAATATATATATATATATATATATATATAGTATAATATATAAAAAATATAATATAATATATAAATATAATATATATATATAGTACTATTAGTAATATATATATATATATATCTATATATAATATATATATATATATATATTATATATATTATATATATATATATATATATATATATATATATATAAAAAATTGAAATCGGGGTCGGAACTAGGCACTTTGACTGGTAAATCCGAATCGAATCGGCAATCGGCTGGGAAATTTGGACTGTCCCCCATCACTAATTATATATATATAGTATTATATACTATATATAATGAAAACGCATTTCTCTATCTAGCAGCGAAAATCAACATTTCGGGAATTAAATTAATGGCCTTTTATGTGCCATTTTGAAAAATAATAATTAAATTTATTTTTTTAATGACTGTACAAGGAAAAATTACATAGACATTTAATATATATCACTCTATGCTCATATATATAATATATGAGTATATAATATATATATATATTATATAATATATATTATATATATATATATATAATATATATATATATATATATATTTATATATATACTATATATATATATATATATATATATATATATATATATATGGCGTGGCGCGCGGCAGAACCATGGATTTGGAAATGGAATAAAACGCCGACAGTAACAAAATATTTACAAAATTTTATTTTGTATGGTGTCAATGTATGGGAAATTAAATTTTACAAGGTTTTGAACAAAGTATGCCAAGATAGCGGCCATCTACACTTTCCAGACACTGAGTAGCCCCTATTTTTTTTCCCCCCTGGAAAAAGTTTTTTTTTCCCCCCGTGCCCTTTTTTGAAAGCATTGGCACAGGAATCACGGCGATTTTGGCTCGAATGTTGTTTTTTGAAGGCTTCCAGGTTTCCTGGGACGATTGGTTGTGCCAAGGATTTCTACGTATCCCCCAAAAAATCACAAGGTGCCAAATCGGGTAAGCATACGCTTGGCCAGTCAAATCGCCTTTTCTTTAAGGAGGTGGTGGCGGGCGGGAAATTCTTCTCGCCAAAAGGTCCATAGCAACCCTAGCTGTGTGGCTGTGGCTCCATCTTGCTGAAACCAGACGTCTTTTACCAGCTCTTTTCCTTCCAATTCAGGCCAACAAATCCTGGATCATGGTCAGGTAACGTGCAGAAGTGACTGTAGTCGCACGATCAATTTTCTTAAAAAAGTAAAGGGCCATGATCCCAATGTCCACTTGAAAGTGCACACCATACTGTGACCCTGTCGGAGCTCAGGGGCCTCTGCTGTAGCTCCCTG
>JABUQX010033318.1:10000-20000 GCA_015478945.1 Trachelipus rathkii
TTTTCTGCTACACAAGAATTCAACTTGAAAATTGTAGCTACAAGTGTAATCACAGCTATTGTAGACTACTTTCTTAACAAATATTTAAACTTGTAGGTTGTGTTACAAAAAAGACGACGAAAGACAAAAACTTTGCAGCATAAAATTTTGTACACAATTTCTAAAGAACGTGGGTGAGAATATTTTTTTTTTGCAAAGCTCATGATATAGCGAGTTAGTAAGACTTTCTCTTTTATTGTACTTTCTTTTTTCTTTTAGATTAATTTATTATTTGTATTTTAGTTTTTGTATTGAATACATAAGGCAATAAAAGTTTAATTTTATTTTAATAAATATTGGTACGGTATTCCTTTATCTATAAAAATTAAGATCTGTGGGATTGAACTAATCATTGGAAAAAAATATCGATTATGTATTCAAAAATATAGATGATATGTGCGCTATTATTGGCTTGCGTGTAAACTAAATTTTGACTAACTGGCATACAATTGAAAGCCTATTTGGTTATGGATTGTTTCTATGGTTTATAATTTTGTATTTATTTTTATTTGAAGAATTTTGGTTAGCTTAGAGATATAGTAGCGTAAAAGCAGAAGGAAGAGTAAGATGCAATCAAATATAATATTATTTATCTATTCTTCTAGAAACCTTTGTCGTAAGTACCTTGAAATGAGTGTTTGACAAAGCTATGAGCCTAATTCATATTTTCAACTTTTGCATAATTTTGTGGTCGTAAAATCTGTGTGTTTTATCCTTGTAGCTTCAGAGTCTTGAAAATAAGTTGTTACAGGGCTTGTAGTATCAGTAAGTATAATTAACATTAGCGGTACAATTTGGTAAACCTGTATCAGTTGTTGTGTTAACAGGTCTACATTGAAACTATATGTCGCTCTAAGGTACGATCGAGGACTGTTGCAGGTGTGAATTTTGTCCATTATTTGGTTTCAGGTGCGAATAACATATTTTATATGCTTCTTTCATAGTGTATCTCTTTTAGGATAGTAGTTGTGGTTTAAGATAATGCCTTTTATATTTGGTTAATGATTTGTATTTAAATTATTCATCTTTACTAATGTTCATTTAAATATATATCAGCTGATATAATATACAGAGGATTTTTAAATATATAATTTACTTGTTTTTATGGATGCATTAAAAATAAATACCGAATCAGTGGTCATTGTTTGGGTTTGCTGGTGGTTTGGAGAGGGAGGAGGAGGAGGGCAACAACAATGACTAAGGATGAGTTTATTGATGAGAGAGCATGAGAGAGAGAGTTAGAGGAGAGGAGTGATGAGAGTATGAGTATTATAAGTATTTAAAAGTAGGGGTGGTGAAGAGATGGGAAGTCCTATTGCAAGAGAGAAAGGAAGGGGAAAAAGAAGAGAAAGAAAGAAAGTAGTAGTAGAGTTTTGGATATAGTGATCTTATCGTTCGCGAGGCGCTAAAATTACATATTATTATTGGTGTAATCGTGATAATATTGGGGTTGTTTTTTTAGGATATATAATTATGTATATTAATTGGTATATAATATTTATATATTTACATATAAGAATTGCATTATATTTAGTACACATATTATGAATAAAAATTAGGTAATAACATTTAGTCAAATATATTCTATATGCAAAAAATAAAATCGATAAAAATAACATTCTTACAATTCGTTTTCTTCAATTTGGTTTTCTCCAAATGAGAGAGGTTAACTCATATATTTCAAAAGTACTTTTAGAAAGTATTATCTAAACACCATAATATTATTTAAATACAAATAATATTATACTATGAGAACTACATATCACTTCGCCCCATTAAAGTGGAACGTATTTCTACAATAAATTAATTTTAAACACTGCATATGCATAATTAATGACTTAAAACCCACTCTACGTGGTGGAGTGCGTCTAGACACTTAACTGTGTTCCTGCTGTTCAGTTAATGAAGTGACCGTGTGTGAAGGCGAATCATCATGTAATTGAGAAACCATCTGCGAAGAAGAATCATCAACCGTTTGAGGAACCATCTTGCAAGGCAAATCATCATCCGATTTAGGAACCATCTGCGAAGGAGGATCATCATCTGATTGAGGAACAATCATCGAAGGAGAATAGTCATCCGTTTGAGGAACCATCTCGGAAGGCGAATTAACAACCGAATGAGGAATCATCAATGGAGTCGAAGGGAGCACGGCAGGCTTCAAACCACAATTCGAAACGACATCCGTCGTTTCGTCGGTCGGAAAATTGTATCTTGTAGCATCGATCCACCTGTTGCAGAACCTTTTAATTGCCAGAATAAGGTGCTTCCAGACTCTTCCGAATGTGAATGACTCGATGAAAGGCATGGAAATAGGTTAAAAGTTTGGTAGGAATACACGATGAATCGCTGGAAAAATGATGAGGTGGTAACTATCGAAAATCCAGTTGTTTCATGTGAGCCATAAATTTTCTCATGAAGTCGTTATACGAATTTCTGTTTTTAGGTGTTTGGAGAAGCTCTAAAAGACAACGAGGTGTTTTTCCCGTTACTACTTGAAAAGGAGAAAATCCGGAGTTATCAGTAATGCAAGGAAGACTTATCATAATGGCTGGAAGAGAGGATAACAAATTTGGTTTCCACACCATGATAGTACTCTACACATATCGATCAAATCTTTCGATTTGGCCATTTTCTGAAGGGTGGTAAGCGCTTGTCATGAGTCTGTGATAACCAATCAATTCGATAGCTCGGTGAAAAATTCTCCCTCAAACTCTGGTCCTCTATCTGAGATTACATAGAGAGGAATTCCAAATCTTGATATCCATTGCATGAAGGCAAATGCAAGATATCCTTTATCTGATGGTTCACTTATAGAAGTTAAATCGGCTTCAGTGAGATTCCTTTGCTTTATTTTGGACGATTTCACTAATAGAGATTATTCTGAAGTACTTGGAGTCTGAAGTATCAGGTAAAATAGAGTGAATGAGCTAATTGGTTTTCCTTCTATTCGTTTTGTCCTATTTGCATCTGTTTCTAAAACATTTTTTTTTTTTTTTTTTTTTTTTCATTTCTCGTGGTGGAATTTCCATGGGAGCAATTGGTGGGTGTATCTTTTTTTGTTAGTGCCTGTTTTATTGTAATATTTTTTTGAAAGTTGGTCTACTGTAGTTGCTTTGTTCAAAAAACGAACCAAATTCTGATTTTGTCACGATCCTAGTAGAGGTGGATCAAATAATTATCCATTCCTGATCATTTGCTCAGTATAGCCTTTAAACTCCTAGGATGAAACTTCTGATGAAAATTGTTGAAGATCTGTTTAAAGGTTTTGGCAGAAATGGTGGTGAAAAAACTGAAAAGATATCACACCATACTTGAAGATTATCTTGTAGAGAGTAAGAATGAAGACGAGGGTGAAAAGTGGAAGAAGTTTCTTCATCTATTGATTGAAGACGAGCGATAGCAGGAAAATCGAAGGCATCTGCTGTTACCAAGGATATCCGGGATAGAGAATCTGCCACAATGTTATCTGCTTTCCTCAGGTAGTTCATTGAAGGAACAAATTCTGTTAAGACAAGGTCGACGTCGTTGCCGATCACTTTTTGCTTGATTCCTTTGTAGAAAGCTGAAACGAAAAGTTTGTGATCAGTGCACAAGATGGCATTTCTTCCTTCCAACATATGAATGAAATGAAGAACAGAATAGTAGGCTGCTAAATGTTCACGGTCGAAAGCTGAGTATTTACATTGTTGTTATGATAGTTTTTTGATATAGAAATCTATTGGAACTGGCTGTCCATCAATAATCTGATAAAGGGTTGCTCCTGTTGAAGTTTAGTTATTATCCGTTACAAGTTGAAGATGGGTTACGTTAAGCAAAGAAAGTGTAAGAGTTGTGCCGTTTTGAAGCTGATTCTTGATTTAGATGAAGGCTTCTTCTTCTTCTTCTATGGTCCACGTAAGAGACTTATCTTTTGAATGCTGTTTTGCTTTTACTGATAAAGGAAAGACGAGTTTTGCAAATCAAGGGATGAAGCGGCGATAGTTTCCAATCATTCCCAAGAATCTTCTAAGAGCTGGTGAATTTCAAGGAAGAGGGTTGTTGGAAATTTCGGACGTCTTTTCTGAAGGGGGAGAAATTCCAATAGTTGAGAGATGACTTGTAGAATTCACATTTTTCAAAGGATATTTTGAAAGAATTTTCTTAAAGAAGCTTGAAAACGGTCCTCAGATGTTCTTCATGTTGTTCTGGAGTTGATGAAAAAATTACCAGGTCATCTAGATATATATATAGACAAACTGAAGGTGTCTATAGATGGAGTCCATTATTATTTGAAAAGTAGGCCCAGCATTTTAAAACCAAATGACATAAAAACATATTCAAACAGGCCGAACAGAGCTATTGCAACCTTTTCAATGTCCCCCTGTTGTATTGGAATTTTATGATATGCCCTCTGAAGGTCTATTTTGCTGAAGATTGCTGATCCATGTAGACTTTGTGAGGAACTTGGAATGTGAGAAAGTGGAAACCCATCTCTTTTCGTAATAGCATCAAAGATCTGTAATCACCACAAGGCCTCCAAGTTCTTAGAATTTTCTTTGGTACCAGATAGAGCGGAGAAGCCCAAAAGACTTGGAAGGTCGGATGATTAAATTTTTCAAGAGATTGTTGAATTTTGCTTGAGCTACTTTTAATTTGTCTTTAGGAAGACGGTGAGGTCTTGCAAACACTGGAGGAGAATCACCAGTCTCTATGTAGTGAAGATGAAGCTAACAATGGAAACTTCTGAAACAAAGATGAAATATTGGAGTCTTCAATGTTAAGGTTGATTTGTAATGAAGGAACTACCTCAGAAGAGACTTGAAGAGGTAGCAGAAGAAATGTAATTTTGTCTTGTAGAGTTTTCTTCCTACAATCGATAATTAAGTGGTAATGGTGTAAAAATTCATATCCAAGATTGACATTGCAATCTCTGCTGCAATGAAAGTCCAGTTAAATTCTCGAAGAAGCTTCTTGATCGTTATATATGTCGCTATTTCACCATGACACTTGATAAGCGGGCTATTGGCTGTGGAACAATTGATATTAGTTGCAAAAAGGGACATGTTGGTTAGCATCGCAGAAGGTAGGCTTGAAACTGAAGCGCCGGTGTCTAAGTGAAAGAGCATCTGCGACAAATACTGACATTGATAGAAAGTTACGAGTTGATCATGGCGAAGAAATCATCTCGCTCTTCTAGTTTTCCGTTGGTACAGGAGAAGAAGATCTAGAAGAGGTACGAGACGAATGTTGCACCTGCACATTAGATTTATCAGGCCACTTACACCACGGCCTGCATGCTCTTGCCTGTTGAGCTTTGTAAATGTTGGCACGGAAGACGTTGGGCCTTTGATTTTGACTATAAGGACGCAGTCCCACAGGTGTTCTTGTTACCGATGTTGTTGTTGTTGCTGCTGCTGATGATGATTATGTAGTTGCTTGTGTAGTCGATGCTGTGAACACAGCTATGAAAGAGGTGGACGATACCAAAGCAACTAGATTATTAACTAGTTCACCAAGTTGTTCAAGGGTAAGGGCTGTATGAAGCCATAGTTGGTCGAACGTTGGTTTTGAGAGTCTTCAAGAATTGCATTCGGATTATCACTTCACCAATCTTTACCTTATAACGAAGCATTTCTCGTAGATGAAGGGAAAGTTTGCCACTGCAAGCTTGTTTGAACATAAACTCTTTGAATAACTCCTTCTTACTTTTCTGGTAGGCAGTAATGACTGCGTTCTTCAGCGGAGTGTAAGCTTGAGCATCGAGATCTGCAGAGGAGATACGATCCATGACGTCTTTGGGCAGCTAAGAAAGAGCTTGGAATTACTTCGTCTTCTCCAAGGTGATTTTTCAAACGGGAAATTGTGCCTCTAAAACTCTGAACCAGGTTGGAACTGAAATCTCAGAAAACATTGGTGGTTTCACTTTAATCCCAGCAATAGTTTCTTATATCTATTCTTCGGGAGGAGTTTGCTGGGTCTCGTTGTCTGCAGACATCTTCTTGAACAAGTGTTCAACTTCTGCCTGAGTCTAAAGAGAGTGGTCTTCTTCTTGAGTCTAAAGCGAGTGTTCTTCTCAATAAGTCACTTATTATGCAGTTGCAGGAGTGTTGGGAGTTATTTCGTAATGACTTCGTTTTTCCATTGAAGAATCTAAATAGACAGCACCGCCTATGTTGCTTAGCTGATGGTAGTCGACACTTCACCACCAGTGAGCTATATGATCGCTTTGGCACGTCGAGAATAGGTGAACTAGCAACACAGTTGTTGTAATATAACCTTTTATAGTTATCGTCTTTTATGATAAAGGTGTTTAAACAATCTTTAAAGTTTTTTATGCTAAATTTTATTAAAAATATTTTTATATATATATTATATGATATATATATTATATATATATATATATATATATATTATATATAAAGGTAATTATAATATATATTTAATTTAATTATATAATTATTATATATTATATTATATATATATATATTATAGGTTATATATATGATATTTATATATTATAATATATATAAACTCTATCTTATTAATAGTTAAATACAATATGTTAACATTTTTTATAAAATAAAATTTTTTTTTCTTCTTTGCTGATTTAATCGGTCGTAGTCAAGGTTCCTCTTTGAGATAGTAGAGTAGTTGAGTAGAGAGTGAGAGAGAGAGAGAGAGTAGAGAGAGAGGAGAGAGAGAGATGATGAGGAGATGATGAGGAAGAGAGATGAGATGTTAAGAGATGGAGGGATGGAGAAGAGAAGAAGAGGGGATTAGGATTTTATGTCTTTATTCTATTTTAGTATTATTTATTTATATAATTTGATAGATTATTAGTTGTATTTTATAAATGTATGTATTAAATGTTTATTTTATTTTTTTGGTTACTTATTTGTTAATTAGATAATTGCATCTAGTTATAGGTAATTATAGATTGATATATTTAAAGGATTTAGGTAGATATTTAAGTTGATTAACATAATGGGATTATTTCTTATTGTTTTTTCCATAATAATTTAATGATTTTTGGTGGTTGGTGCTTTGTATATAGTTGAATATCTTTTTGTTGATTTATGGGTGTCTTGTGTTTGTTTTTTTGGGGAGGGCAGGGTGTGGTTTAATTTTTTTATTGTGTGTTCTGGATTTTATAGTGTATGGTTTTCTTTCGTATTATTATTATTATTATTTATTTTTTATATCATATATTTTTTTAAAGTACTTTAAAATAATTTTATATATCTAATTTTTTCAGATATTTATATATTATATATTATTTATATAAATTATACTATAGCTATATTTTGTATATTTTATAATTTTATTATATATATTAATATATATTATTATATATATATATATATATATATATATATATATATAATTAATTATTTTATCTTTTATTTAATACATTATATTTATTATATTATTATTATTATGTTATAGTATGATATATATATATATATTATATATATATAAGTGCTAAGTAATCACAATATAGCGATACTTATAATTTATAGTAACGAACTGGCACATAATCGAAGTAAAATCTTAATGTTAAGAAATGGTGTATTTATATCTATAAGGGGAGGCAGTAGCAATAATTAAAGTCTAAAGTAGACTAAAGTAATGTTTCACTTTAATAACTGCCTTATAAATTCAGTGTATAAATATGAATAACTGGAACTTATAATGATCTATTTACACTACTCTAAATATTTCCACGAGAAAAGTCTTAAGTTTTTTAATTCAATTTTTTTCCTTGACATACTTTACTGAAGAATTGATATGAGGGGGCTTTAATGGTATATATTAATTACGGTTTAATCTTTCAATCGGATATCTCTTGGATATAATTACTGTGAATTTATCGAACTTTTGGAGAATCTTCAAAAATTAATCGCGATCTGCATTTTAAGTCATTAATCTGGTGGTGAGTTTATGTGAGGAGTCTGAAGTGTTTTTTGTTAGGGGCTTTGAAAATTAGGTCACCTAACGATTTTTCAATCAAAAAAAATTTCTGGCTTTCAATATAAATTTAGTGGTTAGCTATGAAATTACTCTTTCTTAAGTGTTAATTAATTGTTCATTTTCTATCTCTATTATTTTTATAGTAGATTTATTTATATAATTAATTTATGATGTATTTGATGTTATTCAGGTATGTATATATAGTTTATATTATATATATGGTATATATTATTATTTATTTTTATTATATTTTATATATATAATATATAAATATAATATATATGATATAATTAGTATTATTTTTTTTATTTTATAGTTATATATATATGGTTTTGTTTGGGTTTTTTTTTTTTTATTTTTATTTTTTTTTTTATTTTATTTATTTAATATTATATTTTATTATATTTTTATTTATTATTATTTTTATTAATATTATATATATATTTATATTATATATATATATTTAATATATTATTTTTATATTATATTTTATATTTAGTAGGCTAGTATTGGCATATTATGTACTAGGGTTGGTATATTTTTTTATTTTTATTATATTTTATTATATATGTATTTTTTTTTATTTTAGTATCATTGCTACATTTTATGATTCCTTACATCCTACGACTAAAAAGTTATAACTTATGATATATTTGATTGTTGCTATTTAATTTTTATATTTATTGTTAGTGATAGTGGAGAGTTTTTAGTTTTATAAGCTGGTTTTAGGTAAGTATATTAGTATAAGTGATAGTAGTAGTCAGGGTATTGATATTTATATTGGGTACTTGTATATTTTGTATATCTGTTGTTAGTATAGGTAGGTATGAGTTATTTATAGTTTATTTGATTGGGTTTATATTGAGAAGTGATATTAGTGAGTAGGTTTTTTATTATTTTTTCTATGTGTGACGCTGTATTGGTATGTATATTTTTTTTTGTTTTATTTATTTATAGGTATTATATATTATATATTATTTTTATTTAGTTTATGAGTTTTAGTTATTATAGATGTGTTGTATGTGATACTCTTAATTAATAGAGGCTTAAAGTATGGTATATTTTATTTTTTATATTTATCTTTTGTTTTATATGTATATTATTTTTTTATTACTTTAGTACTAGAGTTTTATTTCAGGTTGAGTATTATATAGAGTTGAGTGGGTTATTATTATATATATTAGTAAGTATGTATTATTTTGGGGGCGGTGTCTATATAGTGTTTATATATATTGGTTTTGTATTATATTATTTGGTATTTGTGTTAATTTTATTTGTGCTTGATCTGTTCCTTGTATTTGAGAATTATATTATGATATTTTTATTAGCCTTTGAAAAGGTTTGGTTTCAATAAAAATTGTTTAGCTAGGTTTTTTTTTTTTTTTAATTATTAAATTTCTATACTTATGAATTTAAAATGACATTCAATTTACTGTTAGATACAGTTCATTATTATTTGATATCTGATATGAATAAAAAGCGATTTTTTGTAGCACTACAAATTCAAATAAAAGAAAATCTGTCTGGATTTTTAACTCGAAAGTTATGCTGGCTAATACTTTGTCTCTGCATTATGGGGTGCGGAGAGACACCATTCTTCGTTTTAATACAGGTATCTAGGTAACAGAATTTGAAAAACTTATAAATAAATTTGATCATGTTAATAAATAAACAATAATCCTAGGAATCAGCATGATAAGTATTGAGTCAGTCTATGTTTATTCATTTTTGGTAATGTAATCTCTCAAATCTTGAATGAAATTCATTATGCACACCCATACAGCTGTTCTCGATGAGTTGTTGAGAAGGTTTTAGAAATAGTGTTGTCGAACTTATTTCTATCACTTTGCAAGCCTCATCTCCTGGATCTATTCCCAAATCTCACCGTCCAATTCATTAGGCGATATCTGTTGGCATGTAGCTATCCTAGTTGTGGAATTTCTATCATTTACAAGTGAGGAGCATGTGCTGTTCGTTTCTCTAACTCTCTGCGATGGATCCCAGGACT
>JABUQX010033319.1:5000-21052 GCA_015478945.1 Trachelipus rathkii
ATATACGTATATACTACTATATATATAATATATCTATATAAATATACTGTATATACCACAGCTAATCTTTATCTACATATATATATTCTCTATACCTATAATAATCTACAATATCGTATAATATATAGGCAATACCTCCGATCCATCTTGCAACAAGCAAAACTATAAACATCTACAGGAAAATAACACTTGATCTCAGCAAGCACATTTCATCGATAAACTTAAATCTTTTTTTAGTTTATTTCTAATTTTTAATTAATAACACCATTAAACTATTAGATATAATTCTTCCATCTTAGACCTGGCAAGTGAACGCTGCATGTGATTGACCTTGAATCCTCAATTAGTTCATGAGAGCAAGAGTTGTCAAATAGATATTTTATTTTTACGCTTTGGAGAATAATTTCATTTTTCTTTTTATTAATCTCTTTTTAGGGGGCTCGAGCGACGGAGGACAGAGGGGGACGAGTCCCCATAGTCGTCCACGTACGGTAGGCCGAGAAACCCCACTCTGTCCATCTTTAAGTGTTACCCGTTGGGATATCTTTATTTATTCAACAAAAAAAAATCAAATTTGGTAGCAAGCTAAACATACTAAATCTATATTTTCATACAATGAGAATTTGTTACAAAAATTTTAACAATATTAAATTTTTAAAAAGCGTCTATTTTTTTATATTATTTTTTATTTCATACGCGGTAAAAATGTCCTGATTAATAAAATGATATTTATTTTCGTGTTACGTTGTTAAAGTTTTTTAGTTACAATGCATCTCTCGATTCTTTCGGGATGCTGCCAGCTATAACTAATATATATTATATAATTAACTATATATATTATATATATATTATATACGGTAAACATCAAAAAAGATTTATTATATATACTTAAACATAAATAAGATTGATAATATGTGATCGAGTATAATTACATGGATATATATTTGTGCGAAAGGAATAAAACGAAATAAAATGAAACGTCGCTAGTCGAGCTAATCATGTGTGCATTTGTTTACCAAAATTTCTGATTGACTTTCCCAAACATTCGGTTTTATATCTATATATATAATTATATATATTATATATATATATATATATATATTATATATATATATATCTAATATATATATTATATATATTATACTAATCTATATATATATACTATAGATATATATAATAATATATATATATATACAAAAGTTAACCAAATAGACTTTTTTTTTTGTAAAGTCACTATTTAGGTTAGGTTAGGTTAGGTTAGGATAAGTGCAGTTAGTTAGGTTAGCGTATAGTTTAAGTTACTGGTTAGATAAGTTAGGTTACGGCTAGTTAGTTACGTTCAGGTCAGGGTTAGTTCAATTTTTTGCTCTCGAATTAATATTCTAAGTACTAGTATTAATTATTTATACACACAAATTTTTTCTGCAAAGATATAACCTACGCATGACCACTCCTAATACAAAGAATTTAATTATGGTAACATACATTGTTTGCTTCATATATCAATCTATTACCATAATACATAAATATTTGTTACATAACATTTTCTTTTAAAAGAATTTTAAAACACACAACCTGTCCTACGCTGAGGTCAAAATATTATTTACTTAAGCATGTTGAGGGTAGCTGGGAGGGATTTAAATTTACCCTTTCTCAAACGATACGAAATTTAAACCATCCATATACTATTAATTTAATTAATTATTAATCCTTATCATCAATTTTTATAATTGAAAGACGCAATTTTTAGTATTTAATACATTATTTATCATATATCTTTGGTAAATGGCCAACTGGAAACGGTATCATGAATTTCTCTTCATTTCTTCGTATTATTAATGCAAATTCACCAATATATACATACATTATATATATATTTATATTACTATATATATGTCATATATATATATACTTATATCTAATAGGGCGCATCACCATATATATATATATAATACTTATTATATATATTCTATGTTATTATATATTACCTAATATATATAAATACTATATTACTATATATACAATAATGCCTGTCAGTATACATAACCGCTAATCTATACGAACTACATACTTACTATTACACATTGATCATATAGGGCCTCCATATACTAACAGTATACTGTTATAATATAAATATATCACTAAATATATTCACAATATTATATATCTATTATACTAGTATATTCATCTACTCATATAACTATACGGCTAATATAATGATAGCATGAGTAGATTATATATATATAATATCTAATACTTAGTATATATCATATATATACCATTCTATATAATATACTATATACTATAATTGTACGTGTCTGGCCTATGACCGTAGAAAGAGGAAAGAATTAACATCTTTATTTCCAAAATAATTGTGTTTACGCACTTACTCTTCAGTTAATATTTTTTCTTGTTGCTATTTGTCTCGCCGTTCTGTGCCGAAAAAAAATGGTGGTTCCGCCATTGATTATTAATTCTCATTTTTGTAATTTGTATTACTTTTGATATATAAAACATCATTATTTAGATTCATTCTATAAATAAAATCAACATATCCAAAAAGACAATCTATGAAAAAACCTGAAATACTTTAGCCTGATTTGAAAACACCATTGTGCACTTATCCAAGGCACTGCGTCATTATTGCAATAATTAATAATATATATACTACCTATATATATATATACTATACTAATATACGAGTAATATTATGTTAATTATTATATTTACCTATCTTAACTATCACTATATTACTATAATATATGTAATATAATACTATATATAAATATATACTACTAAGAATATACTTATATAATACTATATTAATATATACTATATATAATATATATATAATAGCATATAAATATATTATATAATATATATATATATAACTATCTAATAATATATATACTACTACTTCACTATCTACTACTAGTAAATCATATCTATATACTATATATATATTATACTATGATATTACTTGTATATTATATACTATTATATGTATATATATAAATATAATGGCGTACTCAAGAGGAGCACTGGTAGAAGAGTTTATATATAATACATATAATATATATATATATAATATACTAATATATATATACTGATTATAATATAGCTATATATATATATAATACTATATACTTATAACTATATATATATAATATATAAGATATCATATTATATAATACTATATATTATATCTAATATATATATAGCTATACCGTAAAAAACACCGAAAACATATTTTAATAATTATAATACTAACTATTTTTGTATTGAAAAGCTTGTGTACATTATATTTACCAAATACTTAATTTTAAATCTACATTCTTGAGATAATTTCTACTCAGGCCCAATTATTTTTTTTAAGTAATAGAGCTGTCGTCTTTTACAGATATCAATGTTTATTAAAAAGCTGGTTTTTTCTTGCTAATATAAAAATCTACACTTACATCCCATTTTATGCATTTATTGCCACTTAATTATGGTATATAATGCAAATGACACATTAAATAAGTTATAAAAATTAAATATTTTCAATATCAGAACATCAGATCAACCCATTTTATACAAAATTTCCAAACGAACCTCACCACAGCACACATTTCGTACAATTATCTTTACCGGTGAGAGAACGAAAAGTTTTCATATTATATTATCGATTAATTAGTCGTATTATTATAGGGAGGGACAGAACCTAGCCCGCCGTGTCCTATCAAAGTGACCTAAAAAAATCGTCATTCGTCCCCCGCCCGGTGCAAAGATTTTTACTCCTAGATCAGAGTAGGAGCGAGAATTTTAAGAAAATTCAATTATATTATAGCTATTATTATGTGGTGTTTTCTTTTAATTTATGATGAAAAAATAGCTTCTTTTTAAACTTTTATATAAAGAACTTTTCACCTTTGATAATACTTTACAATTTTTTAATTTCGAATTATTTAAAAACCTAAAAAATATTGGTAGGAGCTACCTACCCGCCTACCCTATATAATATACGCCCTGATATATATACTAGTATATATACGTATATATATATATATATATATATATAATATATATATATATATATATATCATATATATATATTATATATATATACGCTATATAAACTATATATATACTATATATAATATATATTATATATATATAATTATATATATTATATATTATATTATATATATATATCATATATAATATATATATATTATATTATATATATATATACTATATATATATAATTTATATATTATATATATAATATTATATATAGTATAATATATATAATATATCACATATATATTATATTATAGTACTATATATATGATATATATAGATATATTATATATATGGTATATATACTATATATATATATATATATATATACTATTACTAGTATATATATATATATTATATATACTAATATATATATAAGATATATATATATATACTATATATATATACTATATATATAGCTATAATATATGTATATATACTTAAATATATATATAATACTAACTAATTAATATATATTATATAATATATATAATAACGTACTATATATATATATATATCATATATATATATAATATATATATATATATTGCTATATGTTCATTATAACTATATATATATATACTATATTATATACTATATATCTATATATATATATATTATTATTAGTACAGTACTATATATATTATACTATATATATATATTATATATAATATCTTAATATACTATATTATATATATATAATAATAATCTATATACTCTATAATATAATATATATAGTATATAATATTATATATATAATATATATATATATATATATATATATTATATATATATATTAGTATATATAATATACTATATATATATAGTGATATATATATCAACGTTGGTTTGGTCTTTAAAGAAAAAAAGTGTACAGTCAAAGGATACTCCGTTTCTGAAATTGGACTATAGGCATCCGTAAATATAGTAAATTTTTATTTATTTTTATTTTTAAATTTATTATACGAAAACGATCTCCCCCGCTTAATTGGACTTTTTTTTTTTTTATTCATTTATGTACATTTTATGTTTGTAGAAATAATGAGTGACTGGACGGAACTAAAAAATTACCCACTGCATTTCTGCTAAAACATTAAAAAATTAATAAATTTATGGTTTATACATTTTTGCACTTTTTCGACATTTATTTCCATACTCTTTTACAAGTAATTATCCAAATCTTGAACTTGTTAAAAAAGATCTCTAACTTGTTCTTAATTTCAGACCATCAGTGAATGGATAATAGTTTTTTGGTTACTCTTCACAATCTACATTGGAACTGCATTATTTTACATTATCTTTATATCAGCTGATCGTCAACCTTGGGATTCTAACGAAGAAAAAGTTGTTAAAAACGCAGATGAAACAGAACTCAAATTAAAAATCACCGATATAAAACCAATTAAGGCGTTTTTGATTTGACAAGAATTCTTTCAAACGGAAGAAATTCTTCACTTTCCCATTTGATTTGTCAAATTTCTTTCCAAAACGCAAGAACAATTATTCTAATGCGAAAAAATTGGGAATTTTTCTCTCATCTGATAAGGGCATGCTCTTTTTCGGTTCTTATTCATCTTGACCTTCTTTATTCTCAGTTTCTGACGTCACGTGAAATCGTTAAAAATGTCTCTTTTTTATTTGTGTTTTCAAGTTTTTCGAACCATCTATTTTTATACTTCGAAATTCCTTATATTAATTATGTTATTTCCAAGAACTGGTGAAATATAATTATAAAAAAAATTACAAATGTAAAATTTATATTTCTTATCGTTGTTACGGCACTCGTCGATGTTGATTCATCGTTCTCAAACATAGTCTATATTAGTTATATATATAACATTATATATCATTATATATATATTCTAAAATTTTTATTTTTATTAATTATTAATTAATATAATTTTTTTTAAATAAATAATTATTATATTAATATTATACTATATACCCTATATATAATAATATATACTATATATAATATTATATTACTATATATATATATATAACTATAACCACTAAAAAAATCTTATAATTAATATTCTTTATATAGGCTTAGGTCTGTGCCTGTGTAAAATGTAAAACAACCCTCAAACTAAAGGTTACCATTTTATGATTTCTTAAATACGGGACGCACTCACTCGCGCATATATATATAGTAAATATTATATTATATATATATTATATATTCATATTAATTATAAATATATATTACTATATACTACTTTATATATATATTACTACTATACTATATAATTAATATATATATATATAATAATCATACTAATAATATAACTAAATTATATAATTACTACTTATTATATTATATATATATCAATATATAACTTATATAGATATAACTATATAACTATAACTATATATACATTAGACTATATACTATACATAAGCCCTTATCATATATATATATATATATACTTACCTGCTTATCTCTAAGTGGCAATGGATCAGTATCACAACTATTTTTCAGATGAAGTATTTTTTTCATAGAATATCAATTTGTCACCAAGCAACATTCTGTAAAATTCGGAACACGTATAATCGAAATTAAAATTTGTTCTATTAATCAATGAAATTTTTCCCCACACAGTTTTTTCACTTGTACAAATCAAGTTCATAGCAGAAATACTCTTTCTGTTGTAGCATTAGTTCCTGTGTAAACAAAGAAGAAATCTCCAAACCATTTATCAGAGATATTAGAAATTTATGGCACCCATTTTTAGCTGAAAGTGCGCAAATGATTTCCGAAACCAACAATCACCAGGAGATGTTTTCTTACATTCCAAATTTTATTCACACATTTCTCTGGCTCACATACTGTTTACATCGAACCACACATATTCGTCATAAAGTGCACTCTCGTCTATTGTAAAGGTAGGGATGAGTTCGAGAATAAACTTAAGAGTTTCTGCTACTTCCTCCCAGCACGGTATTCTCATTAGTGTTACCCAAGTAAATTGTTTTAAGTTTTTTAAGTGGATTGGATCCATTTAGATAAATAATCAAGGCAGTTTTGTTAGATGTATGAACATCACGTTTAAGATTTCGTGCAACCTGATCCAGGTCCTTCTCTACCAATTTTGAAAAGAATCGTTTGTTACAGCTAATGCAAATAAAGCGTCTCCGCTCTTAGAGGACCATATATATTTTGTAAATCATTTTAATGCATGACATTACTTTACGAAAATCTGTAATTGTATTTCCTCAAGTCGTTCCTCAAGTTTGCAAGTGTGGACGCTTGACTTGTCCTTTAAAGTAAAGCCATGCTTCAGATAAAGGATTTTCAAAAAATGACTTTTATCACAAAAAGGGCATTTTTTTTGTGACTCAAAAAATGATTTTACGGGGGCATACATTGTCAGAAGACGTTCAACCGCAGGGAAAGTAGAGCAAGCCAATCTTTGGTTCGTTGCTAATATCCTAATAATTTGCTTTGTTTCTTGGATTTAACAAAATCACAAATCTTTAAGTTTTTCACACCTCCTTACTGTGCTATATTATAGACATGAGAATATTATTTTTGAACGATTCCTTCAATATCATAGCAAGAGCAGTCAGCAGCCTGTTCCTGATGATAGTGTTGGAATGGATAGTTGAGCCAGAACATATCCTAGTCCAACTAAACCATGTCCAAGTCCTCCTTGAGTTGTAAAAACATTGTTAACGCCCTTTCTAGATATACCCCAAATTCAATTAGGCTGATGTCAATACCTGGCCAGCAGAGCTATGTTTTCTTTTGGCATTTCATAGTTTTTAGAGCATTCAATTAAAATATGCAGAGATGTGTTCTAGATGTTCGAAGGGTGCAGTGTGGGGAGTGTGTAGTGGATGTGTCCCTTAACAAGCGTTGGAAGATACCTCTAACAAGTCGCGAACTTATCTCCTTTTATTGTTCCTTGTGATTTGAAGCGTTCGGCACACATCTAGATACAATACAAATTGGCTTCTCGCGAATATCAGTCTGCAGTTTCGTACATACGCTATTGGAGTAAAGACATTTAATACAAATGCCTCCGCTTTTGTACGAGTCATATGTTAAACTTGGTCTAAAAAGTCTTGAGTAATTTTGAAGCAGCAATCCATAGATTTGAAAAGATTTGATTATTGTTTGCACCTAAGCTGATAGGCAATATGCCTCCCTTCACGGCCGCGGCTCAACTTCTAAATTGTTCTGGTTGTCACAAAAGGTTCAATTCTAATTACTTTGTGAGCGTGTTCACCTTGATGCACTGGCACGCAAAGCAGTTTTATGTTTTTCAAGTATTTAAATGTTGTGTAACTAATTCATAGTTTTCCTCAGACTGATATTTAAAGTGGAAGAAACATATGTTGCTCAATGCGAACACATGATTCCCGTAAATGCTGCTCTGTTCATATTCATGGGCTATTCTTTTCAAGCGGGTCTTATTGAAACACATTTCCTCTTTCCTATTTGGAGCCCATTATATTTCAATTCGAATTAAATTTCAAACAGGCCTTAAAATTAAATAAAAATTTCAGCTTATAACTACTATTATACACTATACCTATGATTAGTATTATATTATATATATACTATACTATATATATATAGTATTATATAATATATACATAATATAAATTATATATTATATAATAATATTCTATATAATAACTAACCTCTCACTACATTTCACTACCTAAATATATTATAATATATGAGTATTATTATATACTCATATATATATACCTCACTATATATATAGATATATATAATAATATTATGACTAAGTTTACTATATATAAGGTCTTAACTAGTTAATATTTCAATTTACCGCTAACCGTGATTGCTAGAGAGAATAATTTGTCGTGTATAAATATAATGTAAGTATATAAGAAATTTTTAAAATATTTGCATTATACATAAAATTTTATTTCCTCAAACTGTCACGTGTAAGGCGGTAAGGGGTACGGGGGCGAATCCCTCATAGAAATACCCATTCTGTTTCATGTCATATAAATATATATATTATATGCATATAATATTTATATTTATATAATATTATTTATATTACTAATATTAATATTATATATATATATAATATACCTATATATATATATGCAGAAAGATTATATTTCTACCTGTGAGTACTGCATAAATAATATATTTTTTAATGAGTGATAAAAAAAATTCTGTAAAATAAGAAATATTTATAAATAATGCATTTATAAATAAAAATTGTATTATTATTATTACTCACGGGGTCTGGAGTGTAAATTTCTATTAAAAAGTATATAATACATATTACAAAGAATAAAAAATTGCATTAAATGTCTGTTTCACAAACGATTTTCAAATAAAATTCATATAAAAAAAAAAAAATTTGAAAGGTGCTTTTGTAACTTCATGTCGATATTTCCTGTAGACGTATCTTTATTACTCCCTATTTGTTATGAGCTTATGAAACCAGTAGCCAGTTCAGTAAAAATGCCTAGGGCTTTACGATTTTATAAAACGCGAATCTACTAATAGCTTAAAACTATCTTACGACTTAATAAACATCTTTTACATTAACTCATGTACTTGATTTTTTACGAATCGTCGTACAAGAAAAATCACTAAATATATTTAAAATATATTGTAAATAATAACTAAAAGTCAAGGAGAGTCTCGATATTTAAAATTGCCACAATTACAATATACTTAATATTCATAATAGATTAGTTTCATGTAATAATTGCCTAATATATATATCTCTGCTTATATATATATATATATAGTATATATATTATTTAATCATACTATATATATATACTCATTATATATATACTATTTTATATTAATATATATATAAGTAGTTGGCCGCTCGATCTTTCCGCTGTTAAATTACTCTGTCACTGGCCACAGTAGTACTAGACTAGAAGTGTGGACGCGATACAATGAAATACGTTCATAGAAAATACGTACACGTGTGTACGCTTAACGTCCTGCGTACCGGTTCGCGCCTGCGGGCGCGTACGCGCGCGTTTGGCTTTTACGCTCTGTGCTGTCATGCATTATATAGAGTGTTCTATTAATATATATATATTATATATATATTATTTTTATTATTATTACCCCTTCCCCGGCCTTGATTCCCATGTTCTTTGTATGTATATATATTTACATAATGTGTGCACCGTAGGTGCACAACAATCCGAGTGTATTGTGATGACGCAGTCATCAACATACATTACACGAGTTGTTCATTACACACACACAGATGTTCATTACACATTCACACACACACCACACACACACCTACTCACTTACCCCTTCCCCCCTTGTCTCTATATTCCCTCCTTCTCTTTACCCACCCGCCTATTTCTTTTCTCTTTCAGTTACTGATGCATCTACCAATTGTTAACCCTACCCCTTTGGATGTTGTCATGACAGTACATCATCAATTGCCCCTTACCCCCTTGTTCTTTTCTCTCTCCTTCAACAACACACACACAACACTTATACTCAGGAATCCAAACTACCCAAATGTTTTTCGCCCGTCCGACTTGGTCCCGCAGTCGCCTTTGCACCGTGCCCCGGCTTTTCCTGCCTTCACCGCGACCGCCTCCTGCCGCGTCCACCCAGCATGGTTTTCGCGCGCGATGGTATACTGCGTTCGTCTTTCAGTCTTCGCATCCCCGGCCTTGAGGAAGATGGGTTATCTTATTTTTAATCTTCTACCCACCCTTCCCTATTCTCTTAAACTCCCATCTATAAAAATTTGGACAGTATAGAATCCCGCAATCCCGTCCTTTTCGGCCTGCTCGCAGCACGCGTGAGGGTCAGGTTCGTCGCGGTAACGTATCCTGACCGTTGCTGAAGTCGCACTGAAGTCCTCCCCTTGCTTTAATTAATAAATACGACTTCGAGCTCTAAATGTGTATTATAACGTTAAAAATACGAATAAAATAAATTTCCCATGTCTTTTTATTTGACATCACGCGTCAATTATAGTTATAATTAACCGTGAACTCAAAGGATTAAAGCTTACCTTTTCTTCAAGACCTGATTAATACTTTTAATCTTTGCCTGAGCGGTATAAAGAAAGACGGGTTTCTAGTCAAAAATGAAAAGCTTTATATATATATATATATAATCAATATATAATATATCTAATATATATTATATAATAATATATAGCTATATATATATTATACTATTATATATTTATATACTATATATATATATATATTATTATATATATATATATATATATATACTATATATTATAGTTATATATAATATATATATATATATATATAATATATATATATATAGTATATATATATATTATAGTATAATTATTATTTATATGATATATAATTATTATTAATTATATATATATTATAATTTATATATATTATATTATATATATTATATATATATTTAGTATATATATTATATTAAATATAATAGCTTATATATACTATAATTATATATTAGTTAAGTATACTACTATATATATATATATATATAATATATTACTATTACTATATATATATATACTAACATGCTTATATGTATATAATATATATATATTATATATATATCTTATTATTATGTATATATATATATTATTAATTATTATATTAATATAGTATATATAACATATATATATATTAGTATTATATATAATTATTATATATTATTATAATATAATATATAATATATATATATGTAGATATATATATAATATACTATATATATAGTTATACGATATATATATATACTTATATAGTATATATATATATATATATCTATATATAGTATATATTATTTATATATATATATATATATATATATAGGCGGCATAAGGAAGATTTGATCTTTAAAAGTGGATTTTTCTTATGAAAGAACTTCAAATATATTTAAACATTAGATAAAATGAATAAATTTATTATTATTTCTTCTCTTCTTTTTCTGCTTCTTCTTTTTCTTGTAATTCTCTTCTTCTTCCTTCTCTTTCATTCTCTTCTTCTTCTTGCTTCTTCTTCTTTTTCTTCACTTCTTCTTCTTCTTCTTCTTCTTACATATACTTAGCATGTATTTTAGTATAGTTTCATTCTGAATTGCTAATCACCAAGTAATGGAATTACGATGATTGTGGTAGTGCGAATTTTTGAGAGAGAGAAGAAGAGAAGAGAGGAGAGAGAGAGAGAAAGAGCAGAGAGAGAGAGAGAGGACGGAGAGAGATGAGAGAGAGAAGAGAGAGCAAGAGAGATCGAGGATAGAGAGAGACGAGATGATTGTAGAGAGAGATGTTCTTCTTCGATTCACATTTTTTTTCATTCTTCTTATTCTCATTTTTCTCCTGTCTTCATTCATCACAATAATCCTCACAGCAGACAATCACAGCAACAATCATAAAGGCATTAACAACAAACAACAACCTAAACAAACAACGACAACTAGCAGCAACAAACAACAGCAAACAACAACCGTAGTAACAACACAACAACAAACAACAGTCCACCGCAATGGCAACCAAGACAAGAAGTAACCCAACATGAAGAGCCCTACTGAA
This sequence comes from Trachelipus rathkii, assembly GCA_015478945.1. NCBI lineage: Eukaryota > Metazoa > Arthropoda > Malacostraca > Isopoda > Trachelipodidae > Trachelipus > Trachelipus rathkii. The sequence goes on from JABUQX010033319.1 coordinate 17,600, forward strand.
TTGTGTTTTAACCTTTGAACTTTTGTTGACGATCCTAGTTTTTTCCATTCTTCCTTCCTGTTTTTCTTCCCTTTCTTCTTTTTCCTTCCTTCTTATGATTATTTATTATTATGTATTGATTATTACTCATTATTATTAATTATTATTATATATTATTATTATTTTATATATATATTATTGATTATTATTATTTATATTATTACTATTATATTTTTAATTCTTTGTCGCACTATTTCCCAGAATACCCTCTTTTTTCAGGAGAGAGAGAGAGATGGAGAGTAGAGAGAGAGAGACAGAACTGAGAGAGGTGAGAGATGCGAGAGATAAGTAGAGATAGTGTATATAAACCAGCTCCCTTGGATAAAGTAATTAATAATCATGTTGTGATATATATATATAATATTATATACTATTATATATATATAGTAATAAATAATAATAAAAATTCTAGTTATATACATATATACATTTATACTTTTCTATAAGTACTATTACTACAGAACAAATAAAATTCCTAATTCATATAATAATAATTATTCTATTCTAGATATTTACTCTATAACCTTTGCTAGGATAGCTTGTTCTACATGACAATCCGCTACTCATATATCTAATTATATCGTATTACTGCTCTATACGTCACTATATGTACATACTTTCCTTATCAGAAATAGTCTATTCGATTACATTTATATTATCATATCCTATGCTTACTAATATATACTATCCATCCGATCTATATTATCTGTATATATTACTTATATATATACTATAAAGATTACTTATTCTCATATATCTATATATGAAGTCCGAAACGCCCAAAGAAAATACATCTATTTGGTCGCTAGTGCAGTGCTCTATCTCACTCAAGCTCATTCATTTTGTGCATTTTTCTGCGGATAGATTATCCTCCTAGTAAAAGTTTCCAGATAAAATATTTACCACTGAGCACATAAGAAGCACCAATCAAAATTAATCTATTAAACTATATAATTTTCAAATTTCAAATTTTATTCTTTTGCTGTTTACCATATACACTGACTTGATAGTGACGAGACGATACGATACGCAAGAGATAGCGATGAGCGAGTGCGTAGATGCGTAGAGAGAGCTGTACATCGTGACTCATAGACGATCTCTGAGCTAGAGAGATGAGAGATGAGAGGAGAGAAGAGAGAGAGAGACTACAATCCGTATGATAACCAAGAATCTCTTGCCTAATTTTTTTATTATCACTTGATAACCAACTAATTACAGCAAAATTCCCATGAACTAGTAGTTGACCTAACTTATTAAAACACTACTTACTTCACCTACCTACAATCACACTTACTGGCCCTAACTTATATTAACACTTACTACTTACTACCTACAACAACTACTACTGCTCCTTAAATCTATATAAACTACTACTACTAACTACTACTCTCACTACATACTACTATACAACTTACTACTGCTCCCTCCTTTAACTACTTACACTACCTCATCACTTACTTACAACAACTTACTAACTGCCCTAATTCATCAATACCTACTCACTACTACTACTACAACACATTACTACTTTGCCCTCCTAACTTATTATAAACACTATCACCTACTAGCTACATTACACTACAACAAACTTACTATCTGGCCTAACTTATTAAAAACTACTACACTACTACTACCTATACTACTACTACTACGTACATACAACACACTACTGCCTTAAAAATTTTCTTAGTAGTATTACAGTAACTTTAAGTACCACACTAGTACTACTGCCCTAAACTTATTAAACTAAACTACTACTTACTACTACAACAAACTCACTACTCCTCACTAAACTTATTTAACACACTTCACTCATCTCCTACTCACTACTACTTACCTCATCTACATACCAAAACTCACTATGCACTACTTATTATAAACTACTCACATACTCTACCAACAATACTTACTGCCTCCCCTCACTTATTAATAACTACCTACTACGTACCTACTACCTACCCAACACCTTACCTACTCTCACCTCTTTAATAAACTACCCTACTACGCTACGTTCTCTATTACTAATTACTACAGTACTAGTCTATTATATACTTATATATATATATATATATAACTCTCTAATACTATATATATCTATATATTACATTACTTATATCCGTCCCCGAGCGACCCTTATCGCGCTCTTATACCGCCATAATGACAAAGTTTAGATCATTTAGGCCATGCATGTTTGAAGTAAATTTGATTAAACGCCTTAATTAACTAATTTATGGGACTCGAATCATCTTCACAGCACCTTGGTCTCTGATTCCAGAACTAGAGCCTTAATGTTGATGAGGATTATTAAAATATGAAAAGAAGTATACTTATATAACATCTATACTCTCTCTTATATCTATTATATATATATTATATATATACTATATATACTTCTTCTCTCTATTACTTACTATATTACTATTATACTATTATATATTATATATTACTATATATATTCTATATATATATATATATATATCTCTCTAATATAAATATATTCTTTTATATACTATATACTATACTCTATCTCATTATATCTATATTATCTCCAAGTTACTCTGAACAAATAAGATCTTAAAAGTGGATTTTGTACCGGCGAGTGGAAACTTTCTCTGGCGTACTATCTATTAAAAAATGAAACAGAAAGAGAGAGATGCTATATTACTACTTATATATATATATATATGTATCTGTTATATATATATATATATATTTATAGCTATTATAGTATATACTATATATATATATATATATATATATATATAATAATATATATTAATATATAACTGTATATAAATAAATAGATAGAAAATAATATATATACTATTATCTAGTATCTATTATATATACTTATAACTTATATATAATATATATATATTATATATATAATATATATTATATATATATATTATATATATACTTATATAATATCATATATATATAGAGAGAGAGTGAGAGAGAAGGAGGAAGAGAGAGAGAGAGAGAGTGAGACGAGAGAGAGAGAGAGATGGAGAGAGACGAGAGAGAGAAGAGAGCAAGAGAGACATACAGCGACGATAAAAACAATGCATCCGTTTTTGGATAAGAATTTCATCGTAAACCATTAGAAGTTTGTGAAAGATCGTTTCCGTATTCCTTTAATGTTTAAACCTTTGTGCTACAGCTATGCATACATCCTCAGCGTACTATATGCGGTTGGCCTCTGCATATTACTCTATATTATATATATATATATATATCTATATCATATATATATATATATATATATAGTATATATATATATATATATACTTATATATATATATCTATATATTATATATATATACATATATAATTCGTCGGTTTGCAAAGCCAGAATTACTCACGTGTAACATCTATCCAAAACAGACCACATACATACCCTGAACTCACTGC
>JABUQX010033320.1:10000-12500 GCA_015478945.1 Trachelipus rathkii
TATATAATATATATTATATAATAATATATATATATATATATATATATCTATAGATAATATATAATTCAATATATATAATATTATATATATATATATATATAGAGTAATATATATATATATATATATATTATATATATATATATATATATAATACTATATATATATAATATATATATATATATAATATATATATATATTATATATATATATATATATATTTGTGCTTGTGCGTGTGTGTGCGTGTGCATGTAAAATTTACTTAAGTGTGTAGTGAAATCCTCCGCAGCATATCCAAGGTAGAATATGAAAGGAGAGGAGCTAAGAAAAATGAGAAAATTTATAAAGCAAAGAATCCTAAAGCCATATTACCATTGCCAGAGGGGTCTCATAAATGGAACTATCTCAAACATTTAACGTGTACCCTGTAGAAACAAGTGTCACACACATATATGTATTCGGTTTTGACAATAGTCAAGAAACGTTTGGAGAAAACTCAGACTTCCCATCATCTTAGACACATCTTTAGCAAGAGGAACAATTAAATCTTTCTAAGATTTTCAGTTAATTTCAAATCACTAAATTTACATCTAACTCTTAATGTTGCTTTTCTCTACCCCTTTTAATGGAACGTCCGGTTGATGACATATCCTCTCTGATGTAAATTTAGTGTCTCAACACAAGCTGTCAATATATAAACAGCATCTCTATCGCTAGCTTTACATTTATATAGTGGTGCTGAGAGTGTAGCTGTCAAGATTTCTTTCCTAGCTCGTTTGGGTGAAATGTGAGTACTCTGAAACGACACATCACTTTCTATTTCAGGGCATGATCCAATATTTTAGATTTTGGGACCCCATCTTTAGCCCCCACCTGAAAATGGACAATAATTAAGTCGGAATAATTCAGGGTTGTTAATTTTGACTGCCGCCTATAAACACCAAATTGTAGCTTTTTTTTGGCCTCTAAAACGTTGTTTTCCCTCCGGTGTTTTTCTGTGTCTCTTCCCAATTTTCTTTTTTTTTTTTCGATTATTTTCAATTTTTCAAAAAACCCATGATTTTGAAATTTTTCTCATTTCAAGAGGGAGAGTTTTTTTCGAAAATGACTTCAAACTTGAAAAATATGCATAGGTGGGTCCATTACCTACAAAAATCACGAAGTTATTTTATTTTTTTTCGATTTTTTGAGTTTTCGTGCTTGCAGGCGTTGTTCCAAGTTTCCAAACCCCAGCACTTTTTTTGGTGATTTTGAAATGAAAAATTCGATAATTTTTTTTTACTGTTTGGGCGAAGTGGATGAAATTTTCAGGGCATATGTAGTCTTCGGAGAGGCACATTTTTTACTTAGATAATTCTTTTGTATACTGCATTATTTTTGGATTTCTTCATGGAACAAATTTTAAAAAAAAAATTTTGGGAAATTTTTTAAAAATTTTGTTCTTTTGAGTATGCAAAAAAATTATCTAAGTAAAAAAGGTCTATCTCGCCCAACTATACAAGCCCTGAAAATTTTGATGTTGATCGGATAAGTAGAAAAAAAAAAAAATATCTCACTATTTCACTTTTTAAAAAAAACTTTATTGCTTCAGAAAGTGAAATATTAAATATTTTTTTTTTCCACATATCCGATCAACATCAAATTTTCAGGGCTTTTATGAGCTTGTGTGAGAGTACACTTTTTTTATTTTAGATAATTTATTTTGTATATACTTCAAAAAGAAAATTTTTTGAAAAAATCCTCAAAAATTTTTTTTGGAAAATTTGGTTCCATGAGAGAACATCCAAAACTAATTTGCATATACAAGAAATTATCTAAGTAAAAAAATGTGCCCTCTCCCCAGACTACATATGCCCTGAAAATTTCATCCACTTCGCCCGAAACAGAAAAAAAATTATTGCAATTTTTCATTTCAAAAAATCCAAAAAAAGTTGGTTTGGAATTCAACATGGCTGAGGCCTCAAAATATTCAAAAAATCGAAAAAATAATCAGTGCATTTGTAGGTAATGGACCCATCTATGCATATTTCAAGTTTGAAGTCATTTCGAAAAAAATTCTGGAAGTTGATACGAAAAATGTCAAAAACATGGGTTTTGAAAAATTGAAAATTTTGAAAAAATGACTACAGACAGAGAAAAACACCGGAAAACAACGTTTTAGAGGCCAAAAAAAGCTGCAATTTGGTGTTTATAGGGTCAAAATCGGCTGATAATTCCGAATTTGATGTCCATTTTCAGGTGGGGGCTAAAATGGGGTCCCAACATCTAAAATATTGGATCATGCCCTTCAGCTTATTAGTCGATGTCTGACGCAACTAGATTGCTAGATGATTGAATTGTTTCTGCTGTAGTTTATATCGGTGAGTCTTAAGTTTCGCTATCCTCTGATGAGGATAGCAGATATTTACATCTGAAATATACATTTCAAACTACGATTACCCGATATTATGATATACAAAAGCTTTGTGAAATATAGTATGTAAGAAACATCAGGTTGACAATA
>JABUQX010033321.1:0-5000 GCA_015478945.1 Trachelipus rathkii
GGGAAAAATGTTATTGGAAACCTTGTCGCTATTGCCTTGGAAATATCGAAAAAAAATCGGATTACATCGCTCGTTCGATATATATCGGTTAAACATCCTTTTAAAGGGAAAGTTCCTATAATTATATATATATATATATATTATTATAATATATATATATATATATATATATATATATATATATATATATTAGGTATAATATATATATATATATAATATATATATATATATATTATAATTATATATATAAATATATATATATATATATATTATATATATATAATATAATATTTTATATATAAACTATATTGTAATATCGGACTGTTTACTTATTAAATTCCTTGTTAGATTCTGTTAAATAAGACTCAAAATAATGCGATCAATGCCAGGGGTTTTAACCAACCATAATTAAAACAACAAAAACAAAGGAAAAACCAAGGCAAAAGGATTTCCTTAATATATATTCACAAAATATTATTTCCTTAACAAACATGTTTACTTTATATTTAAACCTTTTATAATTATACCCTAATATATAGATATTAAAAATTTCGATACCCTAATCTAATTTAGCCTAACAATTATTAATAAGATTAAAAGTGTTACAATTATTATTTCTTATAAAATGCACAAATCCTTATCCCTTGGTAATTCTCACTTCCACTTAATTCACTGGCAATGTTCGTGAGACCTAAGGATAAAAATAGTTTAGCAACGAGGAAATTAAACGTCAAAACACATAACCTGTTAATCTTCGGACACTGATAAGTAAATATTCAATAATTCACAATAAGAAAGTCATAAATTTGAGGACAAAATCGAGTAAATACCGGAACAACTTGTAATAAAGAATATGGACGGTTACTTACAAACCATTTCTAAAATGCCATACTTAACACCATTATAAATCCCGAATAAGTGTGATACTTCATAATTTCAACTTTAGGCGAGGTTAAACCTAATTCCAACTTGGTTCTAGGAAGGCAAGAGAACACTGATTTATTAACTGCTGTTTTCAATTCCGTTTGAACTCATCATCCGACGCAATAATTATTTTTTGTAAGCCAACCTGGGAATTATTACTGTTTAAGTTGCCGGCCCAATCCATATTAAAAATAAATACTTGTCCATAACAATTCCTTTTAAAATTTTTAATCATAACAATATATTTATTTAATTTATTCCTTACCGGTTTCTACGAGGATCTTTTCTTCGTCCTTGCGATTTTTTCTTCATTCTCTGTTATATCATCGTAGTTTTCATAATTTAGCCATATTACAAAACCACGTATGCATTCTAAATGTTATTGACAACACCAGTTTTCATCATGAGCGCAGGATGGTATTCTTACCCTGCAGTTTAGAGTTAAACCTAGACTGATTGACAGGGTGATCCAAAATACAGCTTTAATCACACTTAAAATCTTTACGTGCTCGAACTAAAGCGTTGCCCCCGCATGAGTCCCCAATTTGGGACTTTTTCCTTCACTTCTTACACCTTGGCAATCCGGTGTCTCAATATAGTAAATTTTAATATAACTCTCTTCTCTCTCTCTCTCTAAATTATTGTATATATATAAAATATATATAATATATAAATATATATAATTATATATATATATATAGTATATATATATATATATATATATATATATATATATAATATATATATATATATATATATATATATATAATATAATTATATATATATATATATATATATATTATATATATATATATATATATATTTAAAATAAGTTTTTTATTTAATTTTTTTTAAAAAAAATAGTTTTCTTTATTTTGTTTCACATATTTATTGCAAAGGGGCAACTCTACTTATGAGTAGAGTTGTCAAATTTGGGAGTTATTTTATGACGTGTTCGAGAGGAGGCTTTGTGGAAAAAATCCTCAAAATAGACCAAATAAGAATAAGGTTTCTTTTACGTTGCCATGACAACCAGCGTTTTGAAAGCATTATAAGTATGCTTTCTTGGAGGCACAAATCGAAATTCCTCCAGTCAATGATCCTTATGAAAAATAATGTTTCGCAAGAAAATAAATGATCTTAATGTAAAATTAGCGTTCTGTATAACATTTTAAACATTATTTAATAGTAGTAAATAATAATTTGAATTATTTTATTACAGTTAGTTGCTTTTATTTTTTTTTAGAGGAGGCCCGGCCTCCTGTGCTTCCCCGTAAAGCCGCGCCAGGAATTATATATAATTATATATATATATTATATATAATATATATAATATATATATAATAATATATATATATATATATATATATATTATATATATATCAGGGATGGCATTTTTGGTGAATTTTCTGATGTTTTTAAAAAAAAATCAATATGTGATTTTTTGATTTTTGGATTCGAACGTCACGTGAAATATAATTTGCAAGTTACAATTTATATATCGCGTGACGTTCGAATCTATGAAAATTGAAAAAAATAAATAAAATCAAAAAATCACAAATTGAATTTTAAAAAAAAATCAAAAAAATCACAAAATTGCCATTCCCCCTGATATATATATAGTATAATATATATATATTATATATATATATATATATATATAATATATATATATATATATATATATATATATATATTATATATATATATATATTATATATATATATATATTTATATATATAATTATATATATATATATTTATTATAATATATATATATATATATATATTATATATATAATATATATATATTATATATAAGCGGCAAAATATTTAGATAGAGCGCAAACGCAAATTATTTATATATAGAGCGCAAATTTGCGCTCTTAAAAAAGTTGTTAAGCGCAAATGCAAAAGCGCAATTTTTCAAAAAAATTAGTCCGCAAACGCAAAGCGCACATGTTTTACCTAAAGCGCAAATTGCGCTTTTTGCGCTTTCATTTGCGCTTTTGCCCAAGAATGATATACCTATATATATATATATATATATATATAATATATATATATATATATATATATATATATATATATATATATATATATATATATATATATATATATATATATATATATATATATATTAGATATATATATATAATAATATATATATGATACATTTAGTACATGACAGATATCAGGTCTTTGTTGATACATGTAAAATTTATTATATCCGCTTGGATATAAGAAATTTATTTCATAATCCTGAAATTCCTCATCATAAGATAAAACAGACCCAATCCGCCTTTCATCATTATAACAACAAACAATAAAATCATTACATTTTGGGTTTGTAAAAGCTTCGCTGATGAGTTAAATTCCCAAATTTTAAAATATTCCTTTCTGCATACGGTTCTGAATCATCTGATAATTCAAAAACTTTCATTTTTCCTGTACCAGGCATGGGTACAAATTTATGGAATTTCTGTGTTCCTAAAATAGTTATACTTTCATTAAATCTTTCAGTAAAAAATTTTTTGTTTTTCCTGTATTTCTTCGCTACTTATATAGAAAAAATGTAATATTTGTTCCTAGATGATCTCTACAAAATAAGAACATATCTTCTGATAATAAAATTTGATTTTCAATAGTTCTTTGCAGGCTGGCTCTTGCTGTTGCCCTTTTTACTGTCCCTCATATTCCATCACAAGCACTTTTACCATGAGAAGTGGCAAAGAAATGCCATTCACAATCAAGTTCAAAATCTTGTTTATGGTAATAAATATTAATAAAATTAAATCTATCTTTGTATTGTCCTGCACAACCATCACTAAAGTAGCGTATTTTCTTCATTTTTAAGCACCTATCCTTTAAGAATTTAATTAGTTTACTTAAAAATGTATAAACCATTACTGTATTATGTTTGGTGTCTGGCGTTAAAAAACAAAAACTTGATGCTATGGCTTCTTCCTGCTGATTAGGCTTTTCATAAATGACAAAGGGATGCACTGTGCATTGAGAATTTTCCCAGTGGAATCCCTGTATCTCATCTTGAACTATAAATGAGTAATTTTCAGCAAAGTCTCCTATGACAATTACTTCATCATCTTTTAAATTTAATTTTAACTTTTTCAAGAAACTAAACTGCATCTTAGCAACGTGATGGTGGCGAGTTAATTTGAAAAGGTTATTGCCTATAGATTGTATAAATCCTTCAGTTTCTTCTGTTTTCTCTTGAAGATGACAACGGTCAGTTGTAACCCAGTGTTTAAATGTAAAAGTTTCTTGAAATCGAAGTGATTCAATGGAATTTAAGAATTTAATAACACCTTCTTTGGGGCAAGATTTGCATTTATGCATCATACAATTCCTGTTGTCAGTGCTACATACACTTTTCTCTAATAGCAATTTCCAATCCAAGTTTAACTTTCCCAATGCACATATTTGCAGTTTTGCATTCTGGTGATATATACACACACACATACTGAATGTGTACCTGCTGATCCTGCTAAAATGCAGTTTTTTGGCCTTAAGCTGGCAAAACTTGAAAAACCAATATTGGGACTTTGTGGATCATTTTTGAATAAAATATATGCTTCTTTTAAATTCATTAATACTAACCTTCTCTGAATTAATTCTTTTTTACCCGTTTCTAAATTTTTTACACTCTTGTAGTCTTTTTTCCCAGGACATATTCTACTGATCTCATCAGACTTAAAAAAGTCGCTAACAAACTTTTTCATATCCAAAGTTATAACTTTACCTTTAGACAGAGAAGGAATTTCAGGAATAATCCCAAATAGTTTTTTCAATTTTTTGCTTATTTGGACCATGTATGTGGTACTTTGAAAAATTTGCGTGTTTCTCTTACACTATATGGTGAAATGCTTAAGATCTGTAGCTTTCTTTTATAGCTGTTTGTAGTTTTGAATGCTTCAATGAGCTCATCCATTAACTTAGTTAGCCTATAAAAAATGATATTTATTTTAAGTTGTTATAAGTGTAAGACTTGTGTAATTTATTGTAAGTATAATTTATTTATTGATTAATTTGTAAATTAAATATATATATATATATATA
>JABUQX010033321.1:25000-30000 GCA_015478945.1 Trachelipus rathkii
ATATAATATATATATATATAATATATATATATATATATAATTATATATATTATATATTATATATAGTATTATATATAATATATATACTATATATATATATATATATATATATATATATAGAGTACTATATATTATATATATAGTATATATATATATATATATATATATATAAATATATATATATATATATAATATATATATATATATATATATATAGACTACTATATATTAGGAATGGTATAGCACAGGCTCCACATATTTGTATATATTTGTATATATAGGTTGATTATATTACTAATTATATTATAATATTAATATTTATTATTATATATTATTATTATTATTATATACATTATTATTGTATACATATCGATATATCGATTTTGGATTTAGAATTTTTTCAGAAAATATGTGGTCTGTGCTATACAATTTACCATAATAAATATATATATATTATATATATATATATATTATATATATAAATATATATATATATATATATATATATATATAGGGTAATATAGATATAATATATATATATAATGATATATATAGTAATAATATATAAATATATATATATTATTATATATAATATATATATTGATATACATTTATACATAAATAATATTATATATATTATATATATATATATATAATATATTAATTTACAAATTAATCAATAAATAAATTATACTTACAATAAATTACACAAGTCTTACACTTATTAACAACTACACGAAAATAAATATCATTTTTTATAGGCTAACTAGTTAATGGATGACTCATTGAAGATTCAAAACTAATAAAAGCTATAAAAGAAGCACAGATCTTAAGCAATTTCACCATATAGTGTAAAAGAACACGCAAAATTTTTTTTCAAACTAACGCAAATACATGATTCAAAAAAGCCAAAAATTGAAAAAACTTTTTTGATTATTCCCTGAAATTCCTCTCTGTTTAAAGGTAATGTATGAACTTTGATATGAAAAAGGTTTGTAAACTACTAATTCCCACTCTATTGAGATCAGTAGAATATGTCCTGGGAAAAAAGACTACAAGAGTGTAAAAAATTTAGAAACGGGTAAAAAAGAATTAATTCAGAGAAGGTTAGTATTAATGAATTTAAAAGAAGCATATATTTTATTCAAGAATGATCCACAAAGTCCCAATATTGGTTTTTCAAGTTTTGCCAGCTTAAGGCCAAAAAACTGCATTTTAGCAGGATCAGCAGGTACATATATATATGTGTGTGTGTAAATATATCACCAGGAATGCATTACTGCAAATATGTGCATTGGGAAAGTTAAACTTGGATTGGAAATTGCTATTAGAGAAAAGTGTATGTAGCACTGACAACAGGAATTGTATGATGCATAAATGCAAATCTTGCCCCAAAGAAGAAGGTGTTATTAAATTCTTAAATTCCATTGAATCACTTCGATTTCAAGAAACTTTTACATTTAAACACTGGGTTACAACTGACCGTTGTCATCTTCAAGAGAAAACAGAAGAAACTGAAGGATTTATACAATCTATAGGCAATAACCTTTTCAAATTAACTCGCCACCATCACGTTGCTAAGATGCAGTCTAGTTTCTTGAAAAAGTTAAAATTAAATTTAAAAGATGATGAAGTAATTGTCATAGGAGACTTTGCTGAAAATTACTCATTTATAGTTCAAGATGAGATACAGGGATTCCACTGGGAAAATTCTCAATGCACAGTGCATCCCTTTGTCATTTATGAAAAGCCTAATCAGCAGGAAGAAGCCATAGCATCAAGTTTTTGTTTTTTAACGCCAGACACCAAACATAATACAGTAATGGTTTATACATTTTTAAGTAAACTAATTAAATTCTTAAAGGATAGGTGCTTAAAAATGAAGAAAATACACTACTTTAGTGATGGTTGTGCAGGACAATACAAAAATAGATTTAATTTTATTAATATTTATTACCATAAACAAGATTTTGAACTTGATTGTGAATGGCATTTCTTTGCCACTTCTCATGGTAAAAGTGCTTGTGATGGAATAGGAGGGACAGTAAAAAGGGCAACAGCAAGAGCCAGCCTGCAAAGAACTATTGAAAATCAAATTTTATCATCAGAAGATATGTTCTTATTTTGTAGAGATCATCTAGGAACAAATATTACATTTTTTCATATAAGTAGCGAAGAAATACAGGAAAAACAAAAATTTTTAACTGAAAGATTTAATGAAAGTACAACAATTTAGGAACACAGAAATTCCATAAATTGTAACCCATGGCCTGGTACAGGAAAAATGAAAAGTTTTTGATATTATCAGATGAATTCAGACCGTATGCAGAAAGGAAATAATTTAAATTTGGGAATTTAACTCAAATTAGCGAAGCTTTTACAAACCCAAAATGTAATGATTTTATTGTTTGTTGTTATAATTTGATGAAAGGCAGATTTTGTCTGTTTTATCTTATGATGAGGAATTTCAGGATTATGAAATAAATTTCTTATATCCAAGTATCAGTTTTCACAACAAGAACTTTTAAAGTATTTTAAAACCAAATAATTATACTGCATATATATATATATATATATTAGTATAGTATATATATATATATTATAATATATAATATTATTATATATATATATATATATATATATATATATATATATATATATTATATATATATATATATATATATATATATATATATATATATATATATATATATATATATATATATATATATATATATATATCAGAGGTGGGCATAAGCGCAAATGAAAGCGCAAAAGCGCAATTTGCGCTTTAGGTAAAACATGTGCGCTTTTGCATTTGCGCGAAATTTCTAAAAATGTGCGCTTTTGCATTTGCGCTCAACAACTTTTTTAAGAGCGCAAAATAATTTGCGTTTGCGCTCTATCTAAATAATTTGCGCTTATATATATATATATTATATATAATATATATATATATATATATATATATAATATATATATTATATAATATATAATATAATAATAATATTATATATATTATATAATAGTATATAATATATATATATATATATAATATATACTATATTTATATAATATATAATAAATAATATTATATATATATAATATTATATATATATTAGGGATGGCCAAATTTTGGTGATTTTTTGATTTTTTTTTAAAAATCAATTTGTGATTTTTTTGATTTATTTGATTTTTTTCTAAATTTTTTCAGATTCGTAACGTCACGCGATATATAATTTGTAAACTTGCAAATTATATTTCACGTGACGTTCGAATCCAAAAAATCAAAAAAATCACAATTTTAATTTTTTTTAAAAACAAAAAATTAAACACCAAAATTGCCATCCCTGATATATATATAATAATATAATATATATTAATATTTATAATATATAGTATATATATATAATATAATATATAATATATATATATATATATATCAGGGCGCGGCTTTTACGGAGGAAGCACAGGAGGCCGGGCCTCCTCTAAAAAAAATAAAAGCAACAAATGTAATAAAATAATTCAAATTATTATTTACTACTATTAAAATAATGTTTAAAAATGTTATACAAGAACGCTAATTTTACATTAAGATCATTTATTCTCTTGCGAAACATTATTTTTCGTAAGGATCATTGACTGGAGGAAATTCGATTTGTGCCTACCAAGAAAGTATATTATAATGCTTTCTGCTGGTTTGTCAGTGGCAACGTAAAAGAAAACCTATCTTTATTTTGTCCTATTTTGAGGATTTTTCACAAAGCCTCCTCTCGAACAACGTCATAAAATAACTCCCAAATTTGGCAACTCTATTCATAAGTAGAAGTTGCCCCTTTGTAATAAATATGTGAAACAAATAAAGAAAACTATTTTTTTTTAAAAAATTAAATAAAAATATTTAATATAATATATATATATATATATATATTATATATATAATATAATATATATTAGTATATATATATATAGTATAATATATATATATATATATAATATAATATATAATATATATATATATATATATATAATATATATATGATATATATATAGTTTATATATATATATATTTATATATATCATATATGAGAGAAGAGAGAGAGAAGAGAGAGATAGAAAATTTACTATATTGAGACCGGATTGCCAAGGTGTAAAAAGCGAAGGAAAAAGTCCCAGATTGGGGACTCATTGCGGGGGCAACGCTAAGTTCGAGCACGTAAAGATTTTAAAGTGTGATTAAAGGCTGTATTTTGGATCACCCTGTCAATCAGTCTAAGGTTATGAAACTAAACTGCAAGGTAGATAGCCATCCTCCCTCATGATGAAACTGTGTTGTCAATAACATTAAGAATGCATACGTGGTTTTGTGATATGCTGAATTATGAAAACTACGATGAATATAACAGAGGAATGAAAGGAAAAATCCAAGGAAGGAGAAAAGATCCCGTACGAAACGGTAAGGAAATAAATTAATAAATTTATTGTTATGATTATAAATTTTAAAAGGAATTGTTATTGACAAGTATTTATTTTTAATAGGGATTGGGCCTAGAGACTAGGCAACTTAAACAGTAATAATTCCCAGGTTGGCTTACGAAAAAGATAATAATTAGTGCGTCGGATGATGAGTTCAAACGGAATTGGAAACAGCAGTTAATAAATCAGTGTTCTCTTGCCTGCCTAGAACCAAGTTGGAATTAGGTTTAACCTCGCCTAAAGTTGGAATTATGAAGTATCACACTTATTCGGGATTTATAATGGTGTTAAGTATG
This sequence comes from Trachelipus rathkii, assembly GCA_015478945.1. Classification (NCBI taxonomy): domain Eukaryota; kingdom Metazoa; phylum Arthropoda; class Malacostraca; order Isopoda; family Trachelipodidae; genus Trachelipus; species Trachelipus rathkii. The sequence continues at coordinate 29,773 of JABUQX010033321.1, forward strand.
GCATTTTAGAAATGGTTAGTAAGTAACCGTCCATATTCTTTATTACAAGTTGTTTCGGTATTTACTCGATTTTGTCCTCAAATTTATGACTTTCTTATTGTGAATTATTGAATATTTACTTATCAGTGTCCGAAGATTATGTGCTTTATTTTGACGTTTAATTTCCTCGTTGCTAAACTATTTATCCTTAGGTCTCACGAACATTGCCAGTGAATTAAGTGGAAGTGA
>JABUQX010033322.1:7500-13714 GCA_015478945.1 Trachelipus rathkii
AAATCAGTAAATCAGTAAATCAGTAAATCAAACCACCCTCCCCCGCACCCTCTGCCCATCCGTGATCTATTGCTCTATTTATCTATTTATCTATTGATCTATTGATCTATTGATTCAAGTCATATTTTTTACCAAAATTTTTATGCTTTACATACCCTAAAGCAGTAAATCAGTAAATCAGTAAATCAAACCACCCTCCCCAGTACCCTTCTGCCCATCCATGATCTATTGATCTATTGATCTCTTTTTCTTAAGTGTAAATAAGTTCTTTGGCTAATTGCAGGAAAATGAAACAAGTTTTTATTTTAAAGCATTTATAACATAAGTTCAGACTGCATAATCGTTGACTTATTAATTTTTAACATCAAATATATTTACAAGTTTATTAAAAGAAACATTATTTAAAAAACATATGATGAAATAAATTCTGTATACACAGCAAAAATTAGAATTGATATTTTACAGGGAAACACAAGGTCTTAACATATTGAACATTATTATTTTTTAAAAAAGATGTTACATAATGATTACTAAACATAAAATCTAAATTCAGAGAGTCAAGGAAATATACAACATTATTTTTATTCTTATACACGGTTATCCAGTGTCCATTGTTCGAAACATTTCGAGGAGAAGTGTTGAAGACAAGTCCAGAATCGGTTTCCAATTTCACAGAGCCAAGTTCATTACAGGCGAATACACCTAAAAATCTTCTTTCGTTTCGAAAGACATTTAATATTTCATCTTTATTCATCTTTAATAATTCAAGATTATATTTCGTACTCTCTCAATCTCTATGATTTGAGGATGTTCCATATACACGAGAACTGAGATGGGGGATTTCAAACTTTGTCCAAATTTGAGACTCAGCCCTAATGTTCCTTTTCTTAGGATATTGAGATGATAAGCATTACAAGCTGAAAGATCAGCTGTGAGATCGTACGCGTATAAATTACTGTTTTCAGCATAAGTCTTGAGATCAACACCTGTACCGTTATCGCTGCAAGATACAGTATTGGCAATTAAATGGTAAATAGGTCATGAACAATGAGAATGTGAGCCTTCGCATATCATCTCATAATCACGACCGTATGGTTGATCATTCACATGCAGACTGAGACCTCTAAGCTTGAAATGGGGAAATTTAAATGCAGACTTTCCAATAGTTTCCAGAATAAGCCTCGTGTTCTACAATCTCTATTATTACTTTCTGAGGTAAGCTACCATTGACAATGTTAGGTATGACAATACTCGACAATCCTTGGGTAAAGTTAAAAAATTTTAGTCTCAATTATCTTGAATGGATATTTTGCTGTATCGGTCAAAAGAGATTTCTGGATTTCCATATGTTTAATGGGGGATAATTTCACTTTACGTACATAAAGATAAGAATCCAGTAACTTGAAAATAGGTTTTGGTGTGGTAGTTGTGGCTCCGAAACTGCTATGGACATTAAGCGCAAATTGAGGTGTAGATCTAGTTAACCTGATACGAGTGTCCACTGATGGTAGAATAAGTCTTTCGTGTGAGAATATATCACCGTTTACACGACCCCAATATTCCTACGTGTTATTTTTAGATTTAGCCGAGTTGTCCCTATGTTTCTCTACATTTTTTAAATTGCAATATCCACATGATTGCAGGTGAGACTCTTTTGCATCTTGAGAATAATTTAGTAAAGTTTCAATATAACTTCGATAAGGGTAACTTGCAACTGATGCTCTTAGAGATGTTTCATTTAAAAACACTTCAAGTTGATTAAAACATGTGTACAGGAAATTTGTCTCGATTTACACTATGTGTTCGGTGCCTGTGAAATCTGAACCATCTTAATTTACTAACTTAGACTTCAAATATAAAAACACATTCGATGGTTCAAGAAACTGATCAGAAATGCCTGGTATATTGAATTCAAGAGGTACATCCGTATTGGTGATTTCGTGAACAAGGTTAATACTAATAAAATTGGATTCACTTACACTGATCTGTGTAAAATTCACGGAAAAGAGATCCAATTCACTCTTACAACAGTCTGGGCTAGAGGGATGGAGGAAATGCATCCTGCTGGTACAATCGCTTGACGTATTATGAGGAGAGATATGTTTAAGCATTTCTTATATACGAAAAAGATGCAGGGTATTATTATTTATGTAAAAGTTACCACTTATCCCTGTTATTAGAGAGCGAACACGTCAATACATTTTTCCTTTAATTTTCCTTTCATATCCCTCTTTACAGGTTTTTTACGGCGACCTACACCTTGACAAGTCATCTTGCGCCGTATTTTTTGTTTAACATCATCTAACATTTCATCTGAAGCATCGGCTAGTCAACGTTTTACAGCCGTACGAGGGTCGACACCACCCATAATATCCTGGATAGTGTCTTGACCCGTCCTAGCTGCTTTTTTAACGATGTATTTACCTCCTGATTTAAACAAAGGGATAGCACGTCGGAACAACGAAGCAAAAAATCCACCTAAACCATATCCCCTCTGCATTCTTGAACCCCTTAAGACTCTTTCTTTTCCATTATTATTATTATTATTATTATTATTATTATTATTATTATTATTATTATTATTATTATTATTATTATTATTATTATTATTATTATTATTATTATTATTATTATTATTATTATTATTATTATTATTATTATTATTATTATTTTATTTATTATTATATTATATTATTTATTATTATTTTATTTTTAATCTTATAATTATTATTAAAATTTAAAAATTTAATTAATTAATTGTATATTATTGATTATTATTAATTATTATTCATTATTATTTATTATCATTATTATTTTTATATATATATATATATATATATATATATATATATATATATATATATATATATATATATATATATTATATATATATATATTGTATATATATATATATATTATATATATATATATATATATATATATATATTATATATATATATAATATATATTAATATAATTAACTTTCAGGAAAGAGGGAGGTTAAAGCCTTCTTAAAGAATTTTTGCCTAATAAATTGAAACCGCAATTTCATTAAAATGGTTAAAGATTACAAATAAATTAAAATCACGCGGCACCATTGACGGATCTCGCGGCACACATAAGTGCCGCGGCTCACCGGTTGGGAATCTCTGCTATATCGGTTGCATTTTGATATGGTAAATGAAATCTACGTTGAATACTGCGACAATACTTAACTTTAAAATAAATAAATCTAATTTTTTATACAATTTTGTGTGTAGATTTGTTATTTACATGAATATTAAAAGGAAAATGATGATCAATGCATTCACGATCTCATTAAACATAATTTCAGGTCAATCACTCGCGAATACAATCATCTGTACCTATTAGGAAATGATGGGCACTAAGTGAAAGATGGAGTAATTATAAATAAATTACGACAAAAGGTAACGTTACATAGAAATGATCTTCACTCTCCATGTACAATTTCACTAGCATTTATGTAACTATTAAACTTCATAGGGTAACCCTCCCATTTGACAAGATACTGTTTATTTTTATCTTTACATTTAGATCCTATTATTTTTTCTATTTTATATTTCTATTTTATATTTTATATTCTATTTTATTTTCTATTTTTATATTCTATTTTATAAAACCGTATTTTCTGTATTTCTTGTTTATAGAACCCACCTTTTATTTTTTCACCATCTAAATCCTCAAGATAGTATAATTTTAACCTGTCTCTCGGGAATTCTCTGATGGTATCTACTTTAAAAACTTCTCTTGACCACCCAGCTTCGTACCCTTTTCTGAAATTTTCATCATTCCTAGACACTCTCACATAATCTCTTACTTTAACACCTGTGTTATCTTTTATTTTCCCGAAGTGTTACTAGGTAGAGAAGGTTTTGTCTTCACCATCTCTACAGGAGTATTCTTAAGTGTTCTATGATAAGACCTATTATAGGAGTAAGCCAGGTCTTGTAGTATATCGAAATATTTAAATGTATTCATCTTCGTGAAATACCTATGCATACTTTTTTTATAGTTCTTTTTGTTAAGAGTAGTTTATTTTCCTAAAGATTGCAGAGTTATAACATTTCCTAATGTACACTACTTACCGTTGGGTAAGACCAAACTGAGTTCGATTCGTATTTATATAAGAGACGTTGAAGGTAGCTCATACCCATTCACAGATGGGACAGCAATGTGTAAAGTGCACATAAGAAGGAAGCTTCGTTAAATAATAATAATAATGGAAAGAGAAAGAGTCTTCAGGGGTTCAAGAATGCAAAGGAGGTATGGTTTAGGTGGAATTTTTGCTTCGTTGTTCTGACGTGCTATCCCTTTGTTTAAATCAGGAGGTAAATACATCGTTAAAAAAGCAGCTAGGACGGGTCAAGACACTATCCAGGATATTACGGGTGGTGTCGACCCTCGTACGACTGTAAAACGTCGACTAGCCGATGCTTCAGATGAAATGTTAGATGGTGTTAAACAAAAAATATGGCGCAAGATGACTTGTCATGGTGTAGGTCGCCGTAAAAAAAACTGTAAAGAGGAATATGAATGGATCTTTAAGGAAAAAATGTATTGACCTGTTTACTCACTAATAACAGGGATAAGTGGTAACTTTTACATAAATAATAATACCCTGCATCTTTTTCATATATAAGAAATGCTTAAACGTATCTCTCTTCATTATACGTCAAGCGATTGTACCAGAAAGATGCATTTCCTTCATCCCTCTAGCCCAGACTGTTGTAAGAGTGAATTGGATCTCTTTTCGTGAATCCTACACAGATCAGTGTAAGTGAATCCAATTTTATTAGTATTAACCCTGTTCACGCAATCACCAATACGGATGTACCTCTTGAATTCAATATACCAGGACTTCTGACCAGTATCTTGACCCATCGAATGTGTTTTTATATTTGAAGGCTAAGTTAGTAAATGAAGATGTTTCAGATCTCACAGGCACCGAACACATAGTGTAAACCGAGACAAATTTCCTATATACATATTTAAATCAACTTTCAGTGTTTTTAAATGAAACATCTCTAAGAGCATCAGCTGCAAGTTACCCTTATCGAAGTTATATTGAAACTTTACTAAATTATTCTCAAGATGCAAAGGAGTCTCACCTGCAATCATGTGGATATTACAATTTAAAAGATGTCGAGAAACATAGGGACAACTCGGCTAAATCTAAAAATAACACGTAGGAATATTACGGTCGTGTAAACGGTGATATATTCTCATACGAAAGACTTATTCTACCATCAGTGGACACTCGTATCAGGTTAACTAGATCTACACCTCAATTTGCACTTAATATCCATAGCAGTTTCGGAGCCACAACTACCACACCAAAACCTATTTTCAAATTACTGGATGCTTTTCTTTATGTACGTAAAATGAAATTATTCCCCATTAATCATATGGAAATCGAGAAATTTCTATTGGCCGATACAGCAAAATATCCATTCAAGAGAATTGAGACTAAATTTTTTAACTTTACCCAAGGATTGTCGAGTATTAATATACCTAACATCGTCAATGGTAGCTTACCTCAGAAAGTAATAATAGGGATTGTAGATACGAGGTTTATTCTGGAAACTATGGAAAGTCTGCATTTAAATTTACCCATTTCAAGCTTAGAGGTATTAGTCTGCATGTGAATGGTCAACCATACTGTTGTGATTATGAGATGATATACGAAGGCTCATACTCTCATTGTTCGCGACCTTTTTACGATTTAATTGCCAATACTGTATCTTGCAGCTATAATGGTACAGGTGTTGATCTCAAGATTTATGCTGAAAACAGTAATTTATACGCGTACGATCTCATAGCTGATCTTTCAGCTTGCAATGCTTATCATCTCAATATCCTAAGAAAAGGAACATTAGGGCTGAGTCTCAAATTTGAGCAAAGTTTGAAATCCCTCAACTCAGTTCCCTGGTGTATATTGAACATCCTCAAATCATAGATTTTGACAGAGTACGAAATAAAATCTTGAATTATTAAAGATGAAATAAAGATGAAATATTAAATGTCTTTTCGAAACGAAAGAAGATTTTTAGGTGTATTCGCCTGTAATGAACTTGGCTCTGTGAAATTGGAAACCGATTCTGGACTTGTCTTCAACACTTCTCCTCGAAATGTTTCGATCAATTGACACTGGATAACCGTGCATAAGAATAAAAATATTATTGTATATTCCATT
>JABUQX010033323.1:0-2500 GCA_015478945.1 Trachelipus rathkii
GAGATTATTATATATATATATATATATATATATATATATATATATATATATATATATATATATTACATATATATATATATATATATATATATATATATATATATATATATATATATATATATATATATTAGACCATTGCAAAAAAGGGGGTTATTTTTTTTTTTTTTAATTTCATGGTGCACCCCTCCTATCTTGTTCCTCTTGGCAAAATATGAATGTGTACCAAATTTTAGATCATTTGATGATGTTTTGACCCCCGCCCAACCCAATTAACTGATTTACTGAATAAATCTTCATTTTTCCACACTAAAATCATGAAAAAAATATTTGTAATGCAATACAGTTTATTAAAAAGAGAAGATAAAGTACATAGTAACTGAAAAGTACATAATAATAATAATAATAATAATAATAATAATAATAATAATAATAATAATAATAATAATAATAATAATAATAATAATAATAATAATAATAATAATAATAATAATAATAATAATAATAATAATAATAATAATAATAATAAACTTAATACAAAATTACATCTAAGTTAATTTATTTAATGTCTCCTTTTGAAAGTTTGGAAATTCTTTGCGGTGATATTCAACGACTTGCAATAAAAACTGTTTTTGTGTTTCATCATTGGTAACACTGGTTGAGAAGTCTTGAATCAGTTTTACAGCCCGTTCTGACAGATCATTCACGACCTTCATATGCCGCACAAATGTCTCAACTTCTTTGTAATTGGGATCTTTTTGCCTCTCAGTAAAAGGTTTACGCAGCCAGTCGGCTCTAACTTTTAGACTGTGAAATAAGAACCAAGATTTAGGCCCAATAAGCGATGTTAGTTTTGTACTGTTGGTAAGAATAGGGAAAGTTGGATTTCCTATTTCAAACTTTGATGGTTGAGGAATTCGGTGCAACTTTCGAGAATTATTTGACGTTCTGAAGAGGAAAGTCTGTTTGAAAATAGAGAGAACACAGCACATTCTTCAGTTAAGTACCAGAAGTGCCTTTCCATTGCTCTTAAAGCTGCATTTGCAACTTGTGAATCATGTTTACAATAATTCTTCAAGTCATGCCATAGTTTGAGATCATTATAAGCTGCATCGGCCCCAATGGATGAACAGAGCCAATTTTCAACGTAGAAAGTGCATTAAATTTGCATATTGCTTCCAGTTTTCTGATCATGTCCTGGTCATATCCTGCTTGAGAACTGAAAGCCAACATCTTTGCAGGATACAAAATGGATGGCATCCATCGAGCGTGATGAGCTGCTCCTGGTTTCACCCAATGCATTCCTCTTTCAGGTGTCTCACCGAGAAGTATCAACATCAATTCAGCACACTCCCGATAGTCAACACGAGGCAGCAAGTTCTTTCTATTTGGAGTATAAAATATTCCCTTCAGCGACTGTATAAATTGTTTCACATCGAGCTGCAAACTTCTGTCTTTGAATTTTAGGGTCCTAAAACCAGCTTCTGTGTTAATAGTTGACCAAATTGAATCTCTGAATTGAATAAAGTCGGTGTTTTCAGGACCTGATGTTGCACCAAACAATTTTTTGTGAACTGAATTTAGTATTCTTTCATATATGTGATGTCGACAAGAAAATAGAAATAACTTTTTGCCTAAGAGCTTTTCCAGTCGAGCACAAGCTCTACTTTTATACCCAGAGTTACTAGCTGTAGTATCAAAAACAAGCGATCTCACATTACCTGAAATGTCCCACTCATTTGCGAGGTTAAACGTAGCTCTTGCTTGCTCTTCACCTGTTGTATTTGTGATTACTGGGATTCCAAGAACCTTGCCTTCTTCAAAGTCTGGCATGCCAGATACCAGAACAGCTAATCTTTCCTTGTTTTCCTTTTTGAAGTCTGGAACCAGTTTACCATCCCAATGTAGAGTTGAATGTTTTGGTGCTGTAAATGTAGCCTTAATTGATTCCGCCGATGATTTCCTAACTTCTTTACCTGCTGTCCATGTGCTTTTAATTGAATGAGTTGCTTTTTCCAGTGGAACTCCACCTTCTTTAAGAATTGCTCCCATGAATGCTGTTCGTTGGCCAGCTGATAGATTAAGTCTATCTCCCATGGTTGATATGATTTTGCTTTTAAATGGATTTCTGGGTAAATTTAAAGTAAGTGACGGAGTTTTTTTTATGAATTGCTGTACTTGTTGCACCACTAGTCGAAGGAACTATAAAGTCAGGATCTTCAGTTGAATCAGGTTCAGGTTATATATATTATATACCGTATATAATAATATATATATATATATATATATATATAATATATATATATATATATATATATAATATATATATATATAATATATAATATATATAATATATATATATATATATATATATATATAATATATATTATTATATATAGTTTTGTTGTTTCACAGAATGTTAAATATATATTTATATCTATTTAAAATACGATAAAGCAACTAAACTACAGTCCGCATTGAACATAAAACTATTTTTGAAGTG
>JABUQX010033323.1:25000-27500 GCA_015478945.1 Trachelipus rathkii
TTTAAAATATTTCCTCTTTGAACCTATGAGCTTCCTGACCGTATGTAATATTATTATTAAAAACATTTTTTTATTTAAAAAATATATTATATATCACTTTCTCCTAATTTTAAAATAATTCTTTTTGAAGACTGCTTACATATGTCCATAAATTTATCCAAAACAATTTTCTTAAAAAAAAACTTCTTCAATAAAATCCGCCTCTTTTAGCGATCTCCTAAGATCTAATTTTATTACTTTTTTAAAACAAACAATAAGCTCTTCATTATTTACTTGACTAGGATGAAACCTGTATTGTGCTAAGCCGCATCTTGAAAAAATTTAGGATAGTAGGGAAATCCTCTGTAATTAAACTGTTACTTTGATTTCGTTGTTTTTTTTATTTCATCTATGCCTTGTGGAATTCTAATTGCTATGATTTCTAGAGGATTATCTTTAAGGTTAAAGGTCTTTTCACTGGTTAGATTGTCTTCTTTACAGTCGCTTTTCTGCATGCTCCAATTGGTCAAATTTTACCTCTTTCATCTGACAAGATACCGCAAGGGCAGGATTCCCTGAAATGCTGAAACTCATCTGACTCTGAGCCAAATTCTCGATAGGTATTATTCTATTTAAGTCCTATTTCACAAAGAACATTCCTATGCTTTTATATCAGATCTTCAAGTTCTGAGAAGGACACTGGAACTGTGGACCAACCAAAGATGGCCGACAAAAATATTTTTGTTTTCAGTTAACATTCTTTCCCTTCTTTCTATTGAATTTATTTCATTTGATAAAATCCATTCTCTATAAAAAAAAAAAAAAAATTTCTGCAGTCAAGACTTCTGATTGAATATTTTTTAAGTGTTTCGATTTGTTCCCACTAACTATCGGAGAGAGAAAGTTCAGGAGTACCGGCAAGCATCATACTAATATGGTCTTTTAGTTGCAAAAGCCTTTCGAGTAATAAGACATGTACTTCTCCATCTTAGTTCATTGAATTCTTAAGATTGAACACTTTCCAGACTTGAAGCTTTTAGAACTTCCATTTTAATATTGCGGATTCGCGTTGCTTTTGCTGTTGGTTAGTCTTGCTTATAAGATTTAACTGCATGAGTATGCGGAAGACATTCACGCGCTCTAACATAAAGTATGACTTCACACCTCATTTGTGACAAGTTAATGTCATCGGAACATAGCTTTATCAAGTTTATCAAGTTCATTCTGAAATAACTATTACTTCTTCGTTTTGACATTCAATAAATCAGTACACATTTACCAGCTTCCTGTCCTCATTTCATTGTCCTTATTTAATTTTTTCAATCGTACTGATCATTTTTGATGCGCTATCCGTAACTAATAGATACTTGCTCTTTATTTATTTCGAATTCTTTTAAACCGTCAATAACAAGTTCTTGGATATATTAGTGAAATGTGCTGATTTGGTATCTCTTACTGCTAACGTATTATTAATATTGTTTTTATCTACTCACCACATTATCAAATATTAATAGCAAATATTGTAGTTGCCCTGGTGCAAGATCCATTTTTAATGCAAGAAGCGTCCCTTAGCAATTTTAAGTTTAATTTTTTTTGCTTAACCGCTTTTTCTAGAACTGTTTTTCGAATATTTTCCGGTCTAAAAGGAATGCCAGTTTCGAACGTCATGTCTCCACATAGTGCTTTAAATCCTGCTCTTGCAAAAAAATCACCCTAATGGGTCACTATCTTTAAACAACCATTATAATCAATTATTAGTTTGGAATTTTTCATTTGAATAGAAGAACAATTTTTAACAATTGAAAGAAGTATCCACTTTAGTCTGAGTTTTCAAAATAAAGGTTCATCCTGAACAGCTTTTTTTTCACCTTTCTTTTTAACAATTCTGCAGCCAATGTTTGGATGGAGAGCGTTTTAAATGGCGCATTAATTTAAAGGATCCAGTAGATGGCATTGTGGCTTCCATGAGTAACTGGTGGTTTAGTAAACTCTTTAAATCATGATCGAAAACTGTTTCCCATTAACTATGTTGACTATTTCATATGACAAATGTAAGTACTTCTTATCTTGCAGAGAGGATTAAAATATTCAGTAAATGACGGTGGTGTTTTCGATTTTGTTTAGTGACATGAATTTTTCTAAAGGATAATTAAACTTAATTAATTAAAGTTGCCTAAAGAAGTATAGAACCTTTTTTTTAGTTTTGAACGCATAAATAAAATAAAGCATATTCTGAAAAAGATATATATAATTATATATATATATATATATAATATATATATTATATATATAATATATATATATAATATACTACTATAATATATATATAATATTATAATATATATATTATATATATATATTATATAGTATTATATATATATATTATATATATATTATATATCTCCCGCTTAATCAGAAAAAACACTTTTAACTCAATGTCCCAAACTATAGAACTATTTAAGGATTGGAGGTGATCTTCTAATAATAATAATAACTATAAATATATATATATATATATATA
>JABUQX010033323.1:32500-37410 GCA_015478945.1 Trachelipus rathkii
GTTACTTCCGAGAGCTACATAACGATGATCCGTGAATTCCTTATCCCTGATTTACGTCGCCGCCGAATTCCTCTTAGGAGGGTTTGGTTTCAGCAGGATGGGGCAACTGCGCACACTTCACGTGCGTCTATAGCCCTGCTAACAGAATCATTTCCCGGTAGATTAATCTCGCTCCGGGGTGACATTCCATGGTCGGCACGTTCTCCAGATCTGTTTGTTCCCTTGTGATTTTTTTTTCTGTGGAGCTACCTGAAAAGGAAAGGCATTTACTTGACAAGCACCGAACTTTGGCAGAACTACGACAGAAACAATATTGGAGAGGAAATCCGTCGATCCCTCGCCAACCTTGGAAAGGAAGCGTGATGACAAACTTCGCCCAACAGACTCGAGCAGTGCAGGGGAAAATGGCTTGTCATTACGCTCGATGTTATTTTCGCTTTATAAATGGTAAATGTTAATTTTTGTTTTGATGTCCTTCGATAAACTTACACTATTCTTCTGTTAAATCATTATATTATAAAATGTATATATCATATTTATATTGATTATCCCATTTCAAAAACCGTCATGATGTGACTACGACCGTTTGTCTCACTTCGTGTCGGAAGCGAAGCGCTTCTTAATGCTAAATTGAACTTTAAACATTAATCACTTTGAAATCAATTATTATTAATTTAAACACTGAAATGAACTTTTGTTGCTTTGACTCAGACGATGAAGTAGAGTCTTCATGAAGACCGAATCATCATCTGATTGTGTAACCATCCGGAAGGTGCAGTCCACATCGATTGAGGAACCACCCGTTAGAAATATATGAAGTTTTGGTGTTGTTAATTCTCTGGTGCAATGTTGGAAGGAAGTATGATCATTAAAGGAAGAAGTAGACATTGAAGATAACTTTTTTTTAGCAGTCAGATAGCGGTTATGAGATCTATATTGTAGTAAACTACACTATATTGAAATATGCATTGACCTCTCCATATCTTTCAAAATACTCAATATATATATCGTTAGCAGTGAGTATTTGGCTCGCCATCTGTTATTAGTCTGTGCTACCAACTTATATACTGGTGTTGATTCACTTTCTCTCAGGTTATCCATCCATATTGTAAATATGAGGTGCCAATTTGAGTTAGACGTATACCCATACCATGGCATGCAATCTTTTCTTCTATATTTAACAAAAGAGCTGAAGTGACCCAAAAATGGAGTTCATCTGAAAGTAATCTGTGTCCTTGCGCCGGCAGAGAAACAGTTAGTAGCACATTGTCGTCCTAAATAGGCACGTTAAACTGAGTAATCGGTAGACCGACGTATTAACTGAGTGACTAATATTCCTGTCTCCACCTATGTTCATGTTGTGAAGTTTTTGTCTCATCTATGACATCTTGAAATTGGAACAAGTGTCGAAGGAAATAGGCACGTTAAACTGAAGCTGGGAGGCCAGGGAGGCCTGGGAGGCCTGAGATTTACGTTATGACTAATTCCCGTCTTCACCAGTCTGCATGTTGCTTGAATTTTCTACTTTAATGTGGTCTTTTGCTGGGAACTGCTGCGATTTGTTGTCTGCTTCCTCTTCCAGGGAGATCAGGTATGTAGGAGAAGTAGTTCGTAGGCATCTTCTTCAATCTTCTACTTTCTGTGATGAACTTCTTCTAGTAGGGTACTTAGATTTTCGAAGCCATCTTCTTGAAAGAATGTTCTCGAAAGCGATGATTATTCTCCTTCGATGTGGCTTTCTGCCAAGGGCTATTTGGCCTCGGGATGCGGCATCTTCTTTCTTCCTCAGTAAGGAGTTTTTCTTCTTGAGAGAGAGTGGCCTTCTTCTTGAATCTAATCTTAAGAGGGTGTTTGACCTCTCGGTTCACCAATATGAAGTGGCAGGAGTATTGGGAGTTATATTTTTACTTCTGCTTGTTCCTCCACTCCACGGGTTGTAGTTGATGTTCTCTTAAAGACTCTCTTGTAGGTGCTAAAACTTCTTTTTGGATTGAATGAATATTTTATTAAACACTAGGCTCTACTATATACAAAACATTCGCTGACTTGCCGTTGAAAACATTATTTTTATACTTTACGTTTTTCTCTTGCAAACCTAAAATCAAACTCAGCTTTACAAAAATGAATTCTGGTCAAAATGCAATAATGCCTAAGACAGAAAAAAAGAAAAAGACTGCGAAACTTAAAATGTACAGGAAGACTATTGATATATATAATAACATCAAATATAACAGACATTATTGTAGAAAAGAGAACATTTTAATAAACAAATACTACATAATAACATATTAAAAGAATTAATCGTCAAAAATACAAATTAAAGATATGATTTATAATTTAAGTAAGAAAAATTATTATTGTTAGATAAATTAGTTAAACATACTTTTACTTTCTGTTTCTTTGTTTTTCCTTCAGATAAAGAAAACTTTTTTTTATTTTTATGTTTCTCATAGTTACTATTCACAGAATATTACGTTGAGTTTTATATATATATATATATATATATATATATATATATATTATATATATAAAATAAAATATATATTTATTATATATATATATATATATATATATATATATATATATATATATATAACTTATATATATATATTATATATATATATTATATATATAATATTATAATATATATATATATATATCATATATTATATATATATTATTATATATATATATATATATATATTAATATATATATATATAATATATATATATATATATAGTATTATATATATATATATACCTGTGTATGTTTGTTTTACGACTCCGTCAGTTTAGATTTTTTTATTTATTTTTATTTTTTACACATATTGCTAGTTATCATCATACTAACCAATGATTTAAAGTGGTTACGCGACATTCATTCAAAAGATTTGAGATTATTTTTTAAAAATATTTTAAAAATCACATTTTATATAAAAAAAAAAATTCAAAATGAAATATCTTTAAAAGTACGACACTTACAGAAAAACCAAATAACATATTTGGAAATCAGCACTAAAGCTTATTAAAAAGGTGACAGAGGGGGGACGTTTTTCCTACCCTTAGGTTTAGGGGCGGCAGCACACCCCCGAGCGGACACCCAATACCAAACAAGAAACGGGGGTTCGCGGAGACCTCGCCGGAGGTGAGGAATAGTCCTTACCCTGCTCTTACCCGGAGGCCGAAGAGACCCCAACTCCTGCCATCTTTTGCGGTTTCAACCTTGGGTATTCCTTTAGTTTAAAAAAAAATAAAAAAAAATTAAAACGACGGGAGTCGTAAAACGTAACAGGTCCTGTATATTTTTGAATCATGTCCGTCCAATTAAATTGATTGTTAGAATCATATACTAGAATTATAGTTAAAAAAAAAACCCAAAAAATATCAAACCCTGAGAGTCCCGGTAAAAATGATCCTCAAAAAGTCCATATATATATTATATATATATATACATATAATTATATATACTATAGTTACTATATTTATTATATGTCCTTTAATATATATATATATATATATATATATATTATAGTTATATATATATATATATATATATATATATACTATATATATATATATATATATATATTATATATATATTATATATACTTATATATATATATTATATATATATTTATATATATAGTAGTTATCATACATGCCTCTGATAGATTGCATATAATAGTGATATAGGCTCTGATTATAGATGTTAATACGGTGGGGTGCCATCTATCCCAGCCCTACTATACTATAGCCGAATATATATATATATATATATAGTTACTCTCTCTCTATATATATAATGAATATACCATAGCGCCGCTCAATAGACTCGCAACACTCTCCGATTTACTTTCTCTACAGGCCCGTCACGTTCCGTCAATAGCTCTCTCTCAACAGATATATTATTATAATATATTCGAAGCTTTATGGGCCTATTATTCTGTCTCTCTCTCTCTCACTTCAGGATATATATAGCTATATAATATATATATATATAATATATATATACTATATATATAATATATATATAATATATATATATTCATCGGTCTTACTTGGAACTAATCTCGTCGTTTAGCTTTCCTCACCTTGATCGAACGCACCCGTAATCAGCGTGATGCCTCTCACACATAATATCAACAGCGCCGACTCCTCGTCCGTGTCTCTCCATCAACATCGAGGTCACTGCTATCTACCCGTCGCACTAACTGCTACGAACAAATCTCTCGCTTTGTACTATCTATGCTCACTCGCAATCTTAAGTGTGGATATAATAATAAGAGTGCTCTCTTCCATATACATATACTCTCCCTGATAGAAAATACTCGCGCTCGCTCCGGCACTCCCGCTCTGTCTGCGTGGTGTTCATGCAGATATATACCTCATATTCATATCAGCCTCCTTACTCTAGTTTAGTTGATCTACATATTCACGACCTACGATATATATATATATTTCTAACCTGTATATAATTTAAATGGGGAGAACTGCACCATTCCACCAGGCGTGATTATTATATATAATATATAATATATATATTAACTATAATATATATATAGTATATATATATATATATATATATATATATATTATATATATTATATAATAATTATTAATGATATATTATTATTATTAGATATATATATAATATAAATTTTATCTTATTATATATTATAATATATATATATATATATATACTTATATATTAATACTATAATATTATATTATATTAATATATATATATAATATATATTATATAATAATTTATTTTATATATAAATTAATATATTTAAATAATTTATTATATATATATATTATATACTATATATATACTATATATATATGATATATCATATATATATATTTAATATATATCATAATATATATAATATAATATATATCTCTCC
>JABUQX010033324.1:0-7500 GCA_015478945.1 Trachelipus rathkii
GAGAGAGATGATAATATTAATTATATTTAATATATATATATTACGAATGTTTATAGGAAATAATGTTCTGGCGTGTAATTTTATTGGGCATTAAAAATTGTTCTACAAAAAGTAAGAAAAACATATTTAGATATTTCGGAATTTCCAAAACAATTATTATTTTGTTTACTTTATTAATATGAACTCTCGCATTTAATTCTAAAAGTTTCTAATCATTTTCCCCCTACAGTTTGCTTGACTATTTACTTCTTGTTGACTATTTCATCTTTTGATGTAAAATATTTAAATTGTTTTTCAATCATCATAAAAAATTTCGTTATTATTCATATCCGATCTGCAGATGGGTATACATATTCACGGGTTTAGACAGGTTTCTATATCAGGACAGTCCTGGGCTACCGACGCTATATCATATAATAACGCAAATATTTTTATTTGTTTTACAGGTGTGCGGTGTCTCGAACACGCAGGATTACACCCAAGGGCCAAGCGAACGAACTTGGTAGAAACGGGCGAGGCGATCTTCAACAAGAGAACCTGTATGACCTCCTACCACCTCCCTGTCTAAGTCCAACTATTAAGTCAATGACTAAATGCAACCGAAGAGTCGTGGGAAAGATCTTGTCATGCTTGCCTTATGTGTGCTGTTTTCTCGAATACGGAGTGTTCTCTAGCGAATGAGAACGCCGATGCTCTGTCCGCACTTCAACTTCTTTGATTTTTCAAGCAAAACAATAAAGTAACCAATACTGCTGAGGCCAACCGTGTCTGACTGTCTATAAGTTGTTTAGTTAACTCCTCAATATAAATTATAACATAACTGAAAAGATATAAATTAATTTATCAACTCTCCTTGAATCATTTCAAATAAACTTTGCATGCTTCGAATATTTATTAATTATTTCTTTGTCTAACTTTATACCCAACTACGAGTATTATTATTATTACTTTATTTTCAATTATTAATTAGTTGTTTGTGTTCCTTTTAAGAAGACTTTTTAAGATTTGATGATCTACATCATTGTTTGTTGTTATTATAAATAAAACCTAAGACTTACCATTAGATCTCTACATACTGTACAGTCTGTGAGTTTGATGGGTCACGGGGGGTTTGTTTGAGCGTTGTTTAGTGGCGAAATTTCTATTTACTTTTGTGCAATATCGTACAAGCGCAATTACTACATTATTCGCTCTATTGTTATCTTCATTTTTTTAGCATTTGATTAGATGAAATTTATACTATTATTGTATTTCAGGGCATCTGTTCTGCATTTCTCCTGATCTTAAATATTCTCAATACTGATACCCAATTTTATATTTATACAGATAGTCTTATGTTTGTAATGTCAACAAATCATTGACGTTCAATATTACCTATTGGAATAGTGAATTGTTATGGCAATTCAGTGGTATTCGACCAAACTCTTCAGCCTGTGTGGATCGCCTACGCACTTACTACCCAGAAAATAAATATTTTACCTACTACACACGTCAGTACACATACATATAAAAAGTGCACATCCTTTCCGATCCAAGTTTCTGGATCCTGGAACACATTTCACCAATAACGCACTCATGGGGCATTCCTAAAATTGTCAAAATCCATATTAATTTCAATAGTTTGCAGCTATTTAAAATACAAGACTAACAGTATTTCAACTATTGATTCCAGAGATTTCCAGATTGCACTCGATCGATTATCCGGTTGTTGTCGCTTACTTTCAGACTTTTCACGGTTATCGCGATAACTCATTTTTTTCGTATCATGGCTTTGGTGACTCCCCTCATCTATCTAGGACGTTATATCAGGCTTTTTCCATAGCTTTCCCGCTCACTCACTCACCTACTCATATCGTAATATACTCATAGCTATCATAATAGAATACTTATAATCATAAGGATCAAATTGATAATAAAGGTCTAGTAGTAGGGGTTAGATTAGTGAGTATGATTTATACGATATTATACTGTATTTTACTAGGGTAATGATTAAACTTAGCACAATATTTTTCACGTTATAAAACTGAGTAAATAAGCATTACCAATTATTCGGTAAAAACTACATACAAATTTTAATGTGAGGCAAACAACAATAAAAATAAATTTAACAAATAATAAAAAATAAAAGTTTATATAAATAAACAAACAAAAGAAAAAATAATTTGAAGATGAAAAAATAATAATAAAAAATAATATAATAATAAGTTAAAATAAAATAATATATAAAATAGAAATTCAAATAAGAATACAGACAAATAGTATAGTATTATTATGTCTAAACAATGTAAAATTACCACTTAAATATAAGTAGGTATCCAAATGCTAGATATTATATTAATTATTAAGCTGAAATCAATGCTAAAAAAAGGAAAACGTATATATTATTAAGATTTATGAAATTAGAAAGTGTCAGTCCGAGACTGGAACGAATGGTATATTACAATATACTTAAGTCACTGTCAACTGATCGTACTATAGCTAACTCTACGGTGTCGGACAATAATCACTTAAATAGTTTCTTTCTATTCGATCCTCCTATTTCAATCTATAAACCTTCCCTATATCTATCACTATACTGATCTCCTTCTTCTTCTTTGTTTATTTGACATTATCTCGATGCTTAATCTATTCTAGACGCTATACCTACATACTATAAGAGTAAGCACAACCGTAGACCATATTAGTAATACTAATAAACTTATACAAATGACTTATGAATATCACTTGTTAAATTTACATACCTACCAATCAAACTTGAAAAAACTCTTAACACATTTTTAAAGATTGCGACTGTTCAGATATTCATATAAAGTAATAAAAAAATATTCTATTATTATATATTAATATTAATATTATTATATATTTAAGAAATAATATAGTACCAACGCATTAATATAAATGGTGTATTACAAGGTATATCAATATTAATATAAAAAATAAATATGTATAAATCTTATTAATATATTTATATATATACTCAGTATATACTCACATATATATATCATATAATCATATACTATCTATCTATATATATATATTATATTTATAATAATTATCTATATATATAATAATCTCTATAAAATATTTAATAATATAATATATTATAATATAATTTACCAATTTATATAATATAATATATAGATGTAAATATAAGATGAAATATCATTATATTTAATAATATAATAATATATTAATCTATATTATATTAATTAATATAAATATTATATATAATATATATATAACTCATCACTACTTATATAATATATATTTTTATATACAATATCATACTCACTATCTACTTCATTATTAATTTTTTAATACTCTATATATATATATAATATAATATATTCTCTCACTACAAAGTCTTGTGATCTGACCAAAAATATAATAGGATGGTTTTTAGCATGAATCAAAGGGCTCACTAACCTACGTTCCTCCCTAGGGGGGTAGTGAGTGTGAGGGCGTAAGGTTAACCATAAAAATCAGAATATACCATTATAATATTTTATTAATATATACTATTATAATATATTATTATTATATATTATATATACTACATACATATCAATATATATATATTATTATATTTAAATCAGCTATAAATAATATAATATATAATATATTATACACACATCACTCTATACACTATATATACTATACTAGTAAGTATATAATAATATATATACTAAATTATATATATACTATATTAATTACTTAATTAATATTAATTATATACCTATATATTATATTATCTATACTATAATATATATATATTAATATAATTTTATATATATATATTTAATTATATATATAAGTAATATATTTTATTATACATATCATTTATTCAATTATATATAATAATATAATATATATATATATATATATATATATATAATATAATTTATCAATTACTTTTTTATATATATATATATATCATATATATAGTATAATATTAATAATATAATATAATATATTAATATATGATATAAACTAGTAATTAAATATTATATCTACTCACATACTCACTATCACTGTATTATATGATACGGAAGAGAGAACTACTATAGTATATGTATGATTATGGATATATGTAGCATAGATGTGAAAATTTATTATCGTTTTATCCTTTATACATTATATGTTAATATTGTGTGATGCTTTATAATACATAATTACACAATTTCATATAATAAATTCTATATACTATATATCAATATATATCATACTCCCATTTCTCTTCCTATCATAATACTAATATACTATATATCAGTATATATATTATACTATACATATATATATATATATAATATATATATATATAGCTATACTATATATATATATATAATATATATATATATAAAGACATATACATTAAAAAGAAAATTTCCTTTGAGTGTAAATATAATGGGCAAAAAAGATATATTAAATATTCGTTATTGACCCAAATTTCCTATAACATTTTTGATATTACAGAACATATAAAACGTAACATTTTTAAATGTAATAATTGAGCCTCGCAAATATTTTAAATTTCTGATTATTTCTTCAAACCTTTCTTCTTCGGAGTCATCTACTCCTCCTACATAATATTTAACACTATCGCTCGCTCACACGTCCTGCAATTATGAATAACCCTTAAGTCAGCACCTTTTTGTTATTCTTAGCAATTTTTTCTTGAAATTTTAAAATGCAAAAATGAAAACATCTGAATTATTATTGCTTGTAACACGCCTACGTGGTGAATTTTCAAAAATAGAAAACGGAATGGAAAATCTCAAATTTTTTAGTTTATCCATAAGAATGAACATGTAAAAAGTGTTCCCTTTTGTCTTTCATTGTCATGAAAGTTCAGAGGAGGTAAGCGCCATGCTTTTCATAGAAACAAATGAAATGGAAATAATTATAATCTTTACTAATTTACATTGTTAGTATTATTATTATTATTATTATTATTGATTCATTGATAAATAAAAATAATACTTCTTCACAAATTATTTAATCATTATGTATTCATATTAT
The DNA here is from genome assembly GCA_015478945.1 of Trachelipus rathkii. Lineage (NCBI taxonomy): Eukaryota > Metazoa > Arthropoda > Malacostraca > Isopoda > Trachelipodidae > Trachelipus > Trachelipus rathkii. The sequence goes on from JABUQX010033324.1 coordinate 5,020, forward strand.
TTAATCATTATTTATTATCTTTTATTTTTCTAATCTGTAGCATATATTATTATTTTATTATAGTAATTATGATTATTAATTATTCTTCATAAATTATTATATTTTTAATTTCTTGAGCATTAAAAGAAAAAGTCGAATACTCTTACATCGTGTGATAATAATACAGGATAGTGAGAAAATTGTTTTTTCATTATGTATCGTAATAAAATAATTACGGATCAAAGAATTCCAAATACTCATAAAGATGAACAACAGCTAGGCTTTAAAGATTTGTTTTTGGTGAGAGTAAAAAGGATTTATTTTTTCCCATAGATAAATATAACTACTTCCTTCACCCCAAAATCTTCATTTAAAATTTTTTTGTTTATGTCGTAAATTAGGGATCTGATAATAATAATTTAATAGACCGCTGGTATGACTGTTACTTAATGAATAAAAGTAACTTTAAAAACTATTTATTAAATAAATTGACTTTATATTACATTGACGATTAAATTTTATAATTTAAAATGAAAGGTGAAATTAATAAATGAAATACAAGTGAAAATTGAATTTCTTTGTCTCGCACCCGGTAATAATTTAAGAGAACTTTGCGAATTCTATTTCATTTAATCAAATTTCGTCATTTAGAGTTGCCAAGTACCAATTTTGATAGCCGAAAATTTTCTATTAAATTAGCTTTCTTAAAAAGGTAAATATAATTTTCATAACAAAATAATACCCGAAGGGTAAATTAAAATGTATAGTTGCAGGCGGGTTTGATAGGGATACTAGAAAGAACGGCCTTTCCATTATAATGCCTCTACCAAATAATCTTGGACTTTAAGTTTTATTTTTAAGACTTTCAATTTTACGTCAATTTACATACTTCATTCATGATCGCTCGAAAAGCAATTTGTCTCCCTTTACAATGCCCTGTCATTCTCATACCCTAAATACGGCCTTGACCCTTTTTTTAAACTTTAAAAATAACCTAATTAATATATATTATAGGTTATTTACCTAATATAGGGTAGATATTATATCCAAACCTTCTCCAATAATTTCACTTTTGTACTTATTCAGATAATAAATAATTTATCAAACATAACTGAAGGACCATTGTTATTTTACGTCATAAATTATTCTTTTTAAGACTTAAAAGGTAATTAAAAATCTTTCTTTCCCCTCATGCGATTCCCCAATCACGGCACATCTGTTCTTTTACGTTATACCCATTGGCAAGCCTGCATACACATTACCTTCTCGGCATTAAACAGATAATTAGATTTATTCTTTCTCTGATTCTGACCCTCTTCCTTCTAACTTATAATATACTCATTACACTCACCTAATTTCCTACTTATTCACTTCTCTTCACCTCATTTATTTATTATTTAGTTCTGAATGTCCTATGCACTTCTATGATGATACGTGATAACTAATGGTAATATGTACTTATAGCTGTAGGGTTTATTATTGAGATAAGGTTATATTAGCGATGAGCGGACCGAGATACGTCAGATAAAAAATTAAATTTTAGACATATTTGTTTTAGATATTAATTAGCGCGAGCACGTTTTAGTTCCATCCGAATTGCTTTGGGGAAATGTCTTATTTCCCGTATAAACCCGTTAATAACTTTATATCCACATAGTAATTTTGGAATAAGTACAGATAGATTGACTTAGAAAAATTCACAGATCCGAACCTAATGCCCATATTCCAGCTTAAATGTTATGTGAGTATACTCAGGTACACTGAAAGTTAAAGATAAAAGTAGGTAGGAAGGATAAGGTTGTGTTTAAAGAGCTTTACATAGTGGTCAGTTATGAAATAGATAATTGAGCAGCGTACCGCAGTTCAACGACATATAGAGGAGCAGAGATTTATAGTAACATACACAGAAATTAAATTCACAATGAGTAACTTAGTATTAATGCGACACGACAGGAGTCACACACCCCAGCAGTTCATTCCTCAAAGTCGAGGAAAGTTGTATTTTTTTTGAACTAGAGAGTTTGCATCAACCCATAAAGTTCGAGGTAGCTTTTATTCGAATCTATAGATAAGTTATTTACCTCGCCATTTAATTACGGACTGGAGGTATTTATCACGTACTAGACGAGTATCTATTCACTCTCCCGCAAAGGAGCGAGGTATCTCGGGGGGATCGGGCGGGCGGACCGGGATACGACCGTGACGGGGTTGTTTTCCGCTGCTACTCTAACTTTCCTTGAGGCCAAGAGCTATGTCTCGTTCACGCCTTGTAATCGCATCCTAAGCAATCTGCATAATACACTGTAATAATCTACAAAAGAGTTCTCATACAACTATCTTTCATAAGTAGCAGTATAATAATGTCATTGACATCACTAACTATCTAGACTATAAGAATATAAGTATTATCTTTATATGATTCTATCTAAGTATATATACTAATAATCATATATAATAGCTATATTTTTATATCATATAATATATATTATATATATATATATA
>JABUQX010033324.1:12500-30000 GCA_015478945.1 Trachelipus rathkii
GATATAGTGCTTTCTGTGAGGGATCCCTCAAAGGGGTCCTGAACATTTACGAACTGACAAACTCATATGGATTTACGACCTTATAAACTATATATATATATATTATATAATATATATATATATTATATATTATTTATAACTAATATATATATATATAATATATATTATATATATTATAAATTTCCTAAAGTCTTGTCTGGCCCAAATTAGGGACGGTTTAGCAGAAACTAGGGTCTCTACCACCCCGTACGCCGCGCGGGGCGGTAGGTACAACCACCATGATTATGATATTATATATATATATATATATATATTATATATTATATTTTTATATTATTATATATATATATATTTACTTATATACTATATATACTATTAATATATATATACTATATATAGTCTATTATGTTATGTAATGTATGTATGTAGATATTTTTTGATTTCTAATTAGTTTATGATAAAGATTATAACCAATAAAATATTATATATATAATATTATAATATTAATTTTATATATATATTTATATAGGTATTTATATATATACTATATATAATTATATTATTTATATATATATTTTTATTATATATATTATATATTGATATATATTATAGACTATATATTCTATTATTAATATATATATTATTGATATATAAATCAACATATCACATATATATATATATATTATATTATATATATATATATATTTTATTATATATATATATATATCCTACAAAAAATATAATACATATATATATATATATATATATATAATATATATACTATTATTATCATATATATTATTTAATAACAATATATATATATTATATAATATCATCTACTAATATACTATCTATATATATTATATATATATATAGTTATATATCAATATATTATAATATTATATAAATATATATATATATATATATATAATAATAATAATATATAAATATTATAATAATATAAATAATATAATAAATAATATAATATAATAATAATAATTATATTATACTAATAATAATAGTAATATGAATAATAATAAGATAATAATAATAATCAAACTAATAATAACTTAAATAAATAATATAACAAAAATATACACAAATAATAATAATAATAATATATAATATAAAAATAATAATATAAAATATTATTATTTGTATTGAGAGTTAAAAGATTTTTTCAAAATTAATAATTATGAAATTTGAGTCCCTTGTACGAGAACGTTTCTCGACTCTAAATACTAATTTTATAAACATGACACTAAACGTAATTTAGTTAACCAAGAGAATTATCCAACCTTTTGTCATGTCCTTGTACTTTCAGCAATATTATCAAATCTTCCCAGGCATTTGTTATTGTTTAGTCATAAATTATTCTTTTAGACTTAAAGGTAATTATCCTTTTCTTATACCTCATGATTCCATTGCCATTGTTCTTTTACGTTAATAATTGACAGCTGAATAACCTTAAATTTAGGCTAAACGCATTAGATTTTCTTTCCTGTTTCCACCTCTCTCTTTCTAACCCTCCCTCTATTTCCCTTTCTCGTTCTCTCCCCATTTTTATTTAGCGGGATGCCTTACTTGGTCAGTGAAGATGTGATGCTGCTGTTTTGACGGTCTCTGAAAATATTAGACGAGAAAAAAATAAATTTAACATCAGAATTTGCACTCGTATAAACGCGGTGTAATGAATGTAGTCGTAATACTATTATATATTATATGTAATAATATATATTTATATATATATATATATATTATATATATATATATTAGTATATTATTATATATATATAATATTATATATCAATTTATGATTCCATATTATCTATGATAATTATATATAGTAATTATATTTATATATAATATTATTCTATATATATTATATAATAATATAACTATATATATTAATATATAAGTATATTTTATATATATATTATAAATTATTTATATATATTTATATATATATAATATTAAATTTTATTGATATATATTCTATATTATATTATATATTATATATTATTAATAAAATATATACGCGGGATGCGGGCGGGGGTAGCGGGGTGGTGGTGTTGCGTGTATTCTTCTTGCATGAACGTATTCTCTAAGCATGTACATAGTAATTACATTTTCATTAATATAATATATATATATTTTATATATATATATATATATATATATATAATTATATATATATATATATATATTATTTAATAATATATATATTATATAGTATATATTCCAGTTTCCAGGAATCATTTTCCAGTTTCCAGGGAAATGTCTATATAAATTATGAATTATAAATTCAATTTAGTATTTCAGTTTCCAGTTCCTGAACAATTACATCACTTTCCAGGTTCTTGGGAATCCTTCAGGATTCAGATTTCCAGGATTCGAGTCCATGGCAATATAGACTGTAAGCTACTTATATATATTATATGATATTTTTATATATTAATATATATATTATATATATATATATTAATATATATATATATATAATATATATATAATAGTATATTATTATAAATATATATATATATTATATATAATATATATTTATATATATATATGATATATATACATATTTTATATATATATATATATATATATATATAATATATATATATTATATATATATATATATATATATTATTTATATATTATATAATAGTATATATATATATATATTATATAATATTTATATATAATATATATAATAAACGTAATAAAATTGTAAAAAAAAAAAATCAAAATTTTTTTGAGTTTGGCAAAACTAGTAGCCTCGTAGTCCGAAGCGGTCACCGGTGAACGCATGATTTTCAAGTACGTTTGAGCAGCGATAGGTTTATTTTTACGAATGTTCTGATTATCATTTTTTTCAATTTTCAATATTTTTTTGATAAGAAGAAAAAAAAAACAAGAAAAAAAGTCAACATCTATAAAGTAACACAAAATTCTAAAATATTGCCAAATTTAATGTAAAATTATAAATTTTGAGGAGAGAGCCTCCAACACCCACTTCTCGCCATGTCTGAAAGATCTGACTCAATTATTTAGGCAGTATGCAGATATTATATAGATATAAATCGATACTTTGTAGATTTATAAAAAAATCGCAAAAAATCGATAAATGTTATCCAATAATATAAGATGATCACATAGAAAAGCCGGTCACCAGTGACCGCTTAGGACCTTTTTTTTAAAAAGGGTTTTAACACAAAGTTCACATAGTAGGAATCCAATAAAGTAATCCCACTTTCTATAATCCTCATTTACCAGTAGGATTTAAAAGAACATTGACAGTTTTGTTTTTAATATATTATTCTCCTTCCTCTCCTGATATCTTCTGAACATCCGATTCTTTAAATATTCAGCAAGTTCTATTTATTCCTAGAGATACCTCATTGAAATGATGTAAGTAAATATAATACAGCTGTCAGGCTAAAACTATGTTTCTGCTTTTTGGTTCATAGCATCAATCGTTCACGCAGCGAGAAGTAACGTATCCATGCTGATAGTATTAGTGCACTCCTGTATATCGCATATACGGTAAACCACATGTTTCAGTGTAAATATATATATTACACAATGAGCTATATGAAGTTTAAGTCCTTGAGTATGTGACTCTTAAGAAGCATTAATATGTTTCTAATTTTAACCAAAGCTGTAATATTTTCGATGAATGAACAGTGAAACCTATACACGTACGACGATGTGGGCAACATCGTTGGGTTTCACATAGTTGGGTACATCATACTTTTACATTTTCAGATCGGTTGAAAACAAGATTATTTTATTTATACCTCTAACCTGTACCATCTGATGATATCATAGAAGCGAAGCGCAATAGATGAACAGTACTACATTGTTTACCCAGCTTCGCTGTCTGATAAGTTGGAGAGTGGAATTATCAAACCCGAATGAATAATAGATGGAGTACTATTTCTCTTCGGCTCCCTGAGTGGGACGCAGGTAAATATCGCTTTCATTCGTTTTAAGAAAAAATATAAATGACACACCGTCGTTGGGTAATTACGAAGGTCTCGTAAAGATTATACCGATGGTCAGGATGCAGAAGGAGAGGTCACATAGCAGCGACAGCGAAATGTCTTACTGACGAATTCGTGTGTCAACAGTCCTAAAAGTAACGAGATTCTTTCTTTCAACAATAGAGAAGTAAGCCCAATGTATTTGAGTCAACGAAATGAACATATCGTATCAAATATTTCCATGTGAGCTTTTATACCCAATGTTTCTACGCGAGTTTGGTTTTTCATGTTAGCTTAGTTAAATTTTTTCCATTCGTATTATTTTACGTATTGTTACGAGAGTTGTTTCATTTTTGTATATGTTTTTCTGTTTTTAAGAGTTATTAGTACATAGTCGAGTTTCATACTCGGTCTTACATGCAATTCGTTTCACAGGTGTATTTGTATTTCCTGTTTCATTATAGTTAGAGATAAAGTTGAGAAATTTCAAAACTCCTCATTTTCGAAACTTAAGCATGAGCAATGAATTCTTCTTTTACAACGGTTTTTTTATGCTGACGTAACAAAAGTTCACATTAATAAAGCTTCTGTAGATCATGAACTATGATATATGTAGCAAGAAATTGAAACCTTTAAAATGTAAACGTAAAGGTAACTAATATAACTACAAACAGTAACTTTCACACTATGCTCAAGCATATCTCTGAATAATGTGTAATTGTAATTTAATTGTAATTTAAACAAAAAATTTCATCTGAAGAGTTGGTAATTATAATCCAGAATCAACGAATGATACTTATAGTAATAACAAGTTGTTCCACATCATAGTAACTAGCATAACATGACTAAGAAATGATGTCAACGAAACTACACATAAAATATAGATTACACACGAATAAACGTTATCATTAACAAGTTTCAATATTAACGCCCAGTATTGTACTAACATTGCTGCAACGTAACCGTATTCATACTTTTTTCAAGCATATATCTTTAAACATATTAACGTTAATTTACATTGGAAAGTAAACTTAGCAAAAATGTAATCATAACGGTTGTTCCGCTTATCCTACAGACAACGAGATATATGCTAGGACACAGTTTTTACCCTATCATAGTAATATTAACAATTTATCTATCCTTACTAAATATCAGTAATCCCTTAGCAAATATTGCAATCATAAAAGTTTATCCAAACATAATAAAAAACAAAGTTTTATCAAACTAACTAAAATAGGCGGGGGAGTTTTTGAATAAAATGTTCATAGTAAAGTGTATATTTTACCGATTTTAGAAGTTGTAAATCAGTAATAAACCAATCTCAGCCACCTCCTCCCTGCATACCCATCCATGATTTATGATCATCGATCTAATTGATTCAGATCACATATCGATTATATTTGGTAAACATTAGTAAATATAGAAGTCTTTACTACTAAGCACGAATATATGCTAAAGTAACATTGTTTTCATTAATAAAGCTAACATTGCATTACAGAATAAGAATAATATTGTAACAGCATGAAAAAAACTAACCATCCTTGCGGCGAATAACTACTTAACTTACAGTGCATACTTAACAACAGAAAGTACCTAAAATAGCGTACATAACGTAACCTATTCACCACTTTTTCAAACAAAGCTCTAACATTCAATGTTAATTTTACATTAACACTATTGTATTGATTCATTTCGAGTATCTTTTCGGATGAACATAACACCAAAAGAGCTTCTTATATGCTAACGCGGATATCTATGCTAACAAAAATGTTTCACATTAATAAGCTAACTTAGCATTATTATGAATAAAAATAATGTACGCGAAAACTCACAAACTCACGAACGAATGAACTGTTTACATTAACAAAGTTCCACCTTAATATACGTAAAGTACTAACACGCGTAAGAAACGTAACTATTCTCTTACTCAGCCTCTGCTCCACGAGGCGTTCTATCTTTTATTGAATTCAAATATTTCAACAAAAATTTATCATAACTTGTTAATTATCATACAGAATCGATATACTGAAACATACACAAAGTTTTCGATTCAAAATACAAAAAATTAGTTCTTTGAATAAAATATTATGATATGTAATGTAAAGTTTTTATTTTAAAGCAGTAAATCAGTAAATCAGTAATTGAAGCCATCCCTCTCCCCCTCTTCGCATTGACTTTGATCTACTGATTCATGTCACATTTCGAGTATGCATAAAGATAACATAAAAAAATAAGTTCTTTATATAACTAATAATTAAATATATGCTAACGTAGCATCGTTTTTTAACATTAATACAGCTAACATAACATAACTGAACTAGAATATAATGACAACGACAAACCAATCACAGCATAACTTACAGAATAAACTATTACATTAAACAACTCCGCGATTTAACAACAGTAAATTTACACTTCGTACAAACGCTAACTATTCAGCAGTTTTTCAAGCATTTTCTCTAACATATCATGTAATTTTACATTAATGTAATATTTAACAGATAAATTTAGCATAAGCGCTTCTATAGTATCATACTGACAAACGATATACTGTAACGTAACATTTTTTTACACTCACTTCGTAATAGTTCTAACAAAATTCATCAACTCGTTCTAAATATCATGTACAACGAAGTATTGCAAACATGAAAAGTTTTAACCAAAATACATCAAAAACAAAAATACATTACACTAAATAAAATAAGTTTTTTGAATAAAAATCACAGTAAGCGTAATAGTTTACTGATTTTAAAGCAGTAATCAGTAAGCAAACACATCTCAGTCCTACCACCTTCGCCTATGATCTAATTGGAACTATTGATTAGTCATATTTCGTAGTATATTTTGCATAAACATAAATAAAAATAGAGTTTTTATATACTGACACTACGATATATACTAGCTACGCAACAAGTTTTAGCAATCAATAAGCTAACACATATACCTGAACAGGATATCTGTACTAATGTAACTAACATACTAGCGTATGCTTTCGACTATCTCTCTGAAAATTCACTACTTTACAAGGTAAAGTTAGCTAAGCAGGTTACATCTGTATGTTTACTCTTACCCGTATCAGAAAGGTTAAAGCCGTATTAATCTAACAAAATCCCTTACAAAGTAACCAATCTCTCAAAGATACCAGCACTATTGAATTAGCCTATCTTCTCAAAGATCACTCGTTTCGAGTATAACATCATTTGAATTAGCAAAATTCTCGGACAAACTTAACATTACTCAACAAAAAATTAACTAGGCTAAGTTTCTAACCCATGTCTGTTAACCGTAATACTCTTCAGAATCATAATTTCTCTACAAATAGTGTTAATTTAACTGCCATAGGTAATATATACTAATTCTAACTTACGAATAGAACAGTTTCATTAACAGAGCATCTATAGCAAAACATCACACAAGAGAAACCAAGGGGATGCGCTACTTGAAAGGGTTGAGTCTGAGATGGGGATCACCGAAGGGGTGTAGCGGGCATTACCCCTCCTTCGGGGTGATCCCCCATACTATAGAAACACAACTTAAATAATATTTACATATTTAAACCAAATAATTTTTAATATAACAATTCCAAATTATTCTTACTTCTGTAAAAAAGGGGTAACTAAATTATTTTAATGTTATAGTTAATTATAATAATATAACATAGAATGGAAATTTAATAATCATATTAATATACAAATTAATTTTTAATCAAGAAATTAAATAAAATAATAAAAATAGTTTAATAACTCAGAAATAAATAAATAAATATTAATCAATCCTTAAATCTCGCTGAATAGTAAGAGATAAGCAAAAATGGAAAATAAAGTGATTCAACTGCATGTGTTTATGTCAACAAAATGCGAAAGTACCTTAATATCTAAAATTAAGAACGTTGGCCTTTTTAAGAAAATTATATCCTTTAATTAACACTCAAAAATAAACGTATTTATGAAAATATTATAATTAATTAATAAGAGAAAGTTACAATAACTTTATCATAATTTTCTGAGATTATTAAGAAAACTAAAAAATATGACTGCGTGACATTTTGAGAAAAAGAAGCATCAAATAAAGATCGTATTTCGGCGGAGCTCAAAAAGTATTAGAAGCATCCTTTTTCTAATATATGATTTGTATATACATTTATTAGGTAGAATGGTAATTAAACCAAGTGAATGTAAAAAAAATAAATAAACGTAATTAATAATGAATAATAATTAATATTATATTAGTTGTCCTTAAAACGTATTTTTATTAAAGAAACCTCTTTAAATTTTAAGGTGAAAAAATTGACATTAAATCTATTTTAAAGGAAATTATACGAAGATTTTTATATCAAAAGTTAACTAAAACGATAATGCATCTTATACAAATAATGTTTTATCCAAACTGTAGGATTAAATTTTAATAAAGAAAATATGAGCAAAAAAAAAAACGTTTTTAGATGTAATTTTGAAGGATAACTCAATAATCTATTATTTTCTAAATGAAGTAAAAGCAAAAAAACAAAACTCTTACAATATGTTCTTACTTATCCTTTTTATTCACATAAGAAATGTTAAACCGATCATCAACATCAAATACGATAAGATGTTTAATCATCTTAATATTTACTAATAATTTTTAATTTACTTATTATTTTTTGTATAAATTATTCTGTATCCATATTCATATTCATAATCATATTCTGTATAAGTTCACAGAGCCCGCAAAATAACTTCTGATTGGGACCTCTTTGATGCAGAAACAAAAACGATAATCAAGCTCTTAATTAAGGTTTCCCTCAATATTGTATATATATAAAAAGGTGAAAAATGTATTGAACACATTAATTGAGCCAGAAAATAAACTTGCAGTTAATAATCTAATCTTCTTTTGCAAAAGTAAAGCAGTGGATCTTATAAAAAAGGAGGTCAAAATTAAAATATATTTTAAAGAAACATGTTAAATGTAAAAATAACGAATCAATTATTCTAAGGTGTTACTATAAACCTACAAAATTATCTTTTCGCTTCAGTACTCGTATTAAACTCTTTGCTAGTGAGTATACTAACGTCGTATATCAATTCTTCTACGAATGAAAGTAGATGTAAGCCCACATGATATTTGGTTTTACAACCCTTAATACACCAGAAAAGCGACTGGATTGCCGCAGCAGTACAGACCGAAGTAAACCCAAGCAACATGCAGGTTGAACATGAAAAATCTCATTGCTCCAGTGTGGTTTTAGATTACAGCGAAATTGTTTATAGGAAGGAGTAGTGACTTTGATGAGGGTTTAAACTGGCCGGAGTCGCCGCCATAAATGCCGTTTGACGCGGACCACGAATCGGACATAAATAAGTGAGACTGTTGAAGTCATCTTTAATATTTTTTTACTTGAGAAGAGTAGAGAATAGAGAGAGAGAGAGAGAGAGAGGAGAGAGAGAGAGAGAGAGAGAGAGAGAGAGAGAAGAGAGAGAGTGATTCATACTAATTCTTATTTTTGTAAAATTGAATTTTAACTGAATTTTGTAAAGAAACGTCCAGTCTAAACGTGAAAACATCATATTAGTTTTGCTCTATTGGGAAAATTTTTCTTGGTATGTAAGAAATGTGTATTTCTCATAATCTGTTCTTTTCCTTTGCCCCTTTTTGCATATATCATGAATAGATAGCTTGATGCAGGGTCTCTTGCAACTGATAAAGACTCTTCAAACCAAAACTGGAATTGAAAGAAACAAAGAAAAAAAATTGTCGTGGAACCTTTTGCTTTAAAGAAAAAAAATGGAATTTTTTGAAAATACTGAAAAAATTAAGGAAATTTCATTAATTCTCTCAAAATTGTGTGGCACTTAAACCATGATTGTTAGTTATTATATGAAACGCTATATCTACAAGTATTTTTAACTTTTAGTTTATGATTAGTTAAGTATGTCACACATTAAACACTAAGTATGGAAAAAAAGACGACCTAATTGTTTTTCCTTCATGAGTCGTTCTAGGTTCATCCATTTTCAAAACACCAGCAGTAGTCGGTCATCATGTTAATGTTCCAGCGACTTTGATACCTTTCTTCCATTGTTCGGATATCCTGGCGAAACCTTTCACCGTGTTTTTCACTATAGTCCCTACAATTTTCTGTAAAATAATCAAAGTGAGAGCCCAAAAAGTTCAGTTTTATGGACATACGAGTTCATAAGTTCTTAAAGCTTTCTCTGCTCAACTATTCACGAATACTGATACCCGGGATGGTTGCTATAAAGTTATTGTATTACTAATACCAGAGAGATAACCTATGAAATTAAAGAATTTAAATAAATTTGTCTTTCTTGAGTTTTTGCATCATTGCATTTCATTAATTTGTAACAATTTAATCTATAATAGTTTTGTGTCAAGAAAAATAAAATTTACTTTAACGTAACTTGAGATCAAGAAGAGTTTTCTTATTGTCATAATTTTCAATCAGTTGAATAGAAAAGCCAACTGGAACAGAACCATGGAAGATTGGCTTTTTAGCAGAGCTCACATCTGGGTATTAACAGAAAGCTTGTTTTTCTTGTTTACTCCAAAAACAAAAGATAGATATTTATTAAATTTGGAGAGGCATGAATGCTCAGAAATTGTGCATATGTGTGTGTGTTTGAAAATTAAAATAGCGTTTCCCCAATTTACCTACCTTGTAAGTCTGTCATGCAAAAGTAGCAATTTGGTACATGATTCTTTCCTTCCCTCCATTCCATATGTATACAAATAGGTAATACTTTCGCAAATTATCCTTGCTCCATAGTCTTAAGTATTCAACACATGTTCGGCAGGATAAGTGAGAAACAAAATCTTTATCTTGATCACCCAACTTAAGGCCAAAATAGGAATGATAGCAGGCTATTAACAAATCGTGAAACTGCTGGATTGTTGCTCAGTCAATGCAAAGTTGCCAAATAATGTGCAAAGTCCCCTATTTTGGATTTTATTTTTGCATCCTCTATTCGTATTAATTTTTTTTAAAACATAATAAATGGCCTAATAATATAATTTTAATAGTTTTAATTAATAGTTTTTAACTAATAATTATTTTATATAATAAATCGTTAAATAATAGTTATTAATAATAGTTTTTAAACTAGAAAATCTAAGGTTGTTGACTATATGTAATATAAATTTTTTCAAACCAATAAATAGCTAAAATAATCTTTATTTATTTAAAGCCTTTTATTTTTTTATTAAAAAACTTAATATATTTAATTAGGTTATTTAACTTTGAAAAAATAGTTATTCAGAGCGTTAAAACAAAATTCATGACAATAAAAGGTTAAAATAATGCATTAACATAAAATATGGTGTAGGGCAAAAATAACTAGACGTGGATGTGCAAAAAGGGATTGCAGATTCGAGTTCAGCGTGAAAATTTGATTACGAAATCACTTAAAAAATATGGTCCCTCAAAAAATGTCCGCAGACCAGTGTTATTATATTATTATTATTATTAATTATTATTATTATTATTATTATTATATTATTATTATTATTATTATTATTTATAATTAATTATTATTATTATTATTATTATTTAAAATTATTTTTATTTACTGTAATAATTTTACAATGATTTAAAATTATTAGAAATATATTAGAATATATATATATATATATATATATATATATGTATATATATAATGTTAAATGTTCCACTGACACACTTAGAAAGCAACAAACGCGCAAGTGCAGAAACTGAGGGCAGAGCCGGGAAAATTCCTCCCAGCATTTACAATGTGTTAAGTCGGTAGAAAGTAGTATTAATCAAATGAAGCAGACAATATAATAAGAAAGTGATAGATGTATAGAGCTTTAAAAGAATCAATAAATCAGGTAAACAGCATTTTATTTTATAATTAAAATTACTAACACATTTTCTGTATTTTGTATTGTATTAGAACTTACTAATTTTATTTTATTTAATTTCTTGTTATTATTTTTTTTTCGTCACTATCATAGTTATTTGTTATTATATAATTACTGTATGAAGTTCATACATAGGGAAATTTTTGTTTTTTTGTTTTACAGAAACGTTTCCTGCTACTGCACGGGCAGAGCCCTAATATATGAGGGGTATACTTAATTAATGTCTGAGCAGGGACGGAGCCAAGCCCAAGGGAGAGAATAAGCCTCACCATTCTCCCACCCGGACCAGTGTGAACCTGGGCCCTCGCTATGTTGGCGAGTGCTCTACCACTAAGCTACCGGGGATTATTTGTATAAAAGTAAATATAAATACAAAAAAAAAACATATCAACTGCTTTTTACATACATATACATATTTCATATACAATATGACCAGAAGACGCAATAATAAGAAATAAATATTATTACTGACTGATTATTAATATTATTATTAAAGCTAAACACTATATTTTAACACAAATTCACTATTTTTTCCCATAAATAACAACTAATCAAAAATTAAACATTAATCTATTATTATTTATCATGCTACTATGATTTATTATTTAATATTTATATGTTCTTCACCAATTATTTCAAATTAATCACCACTATTCACTATATTAAATATAATCATCATCACTATCACCACCATCACTATTTTTATATCACCACTATATAATATATGTTATTAATCATATAATATATTTTCGCCCTTTTCCAACATGGCACGGGAAGAAAAAGTTGACAGTTGAGAAGGTTCTCTTCTTTGGACAAAGAACCAGAAGCGTCGAAATTCAAATTCTAGTCGTAGTTCAAGATTTTTTTCATCATATGATCAACCAAATACTTAGTAGATTCTAAAATTTCCAAAAAAGAACAAATATCGAATGTAAACGTACGCTCCACACCCATTAATTATTTATAATTGCGAAACCAAGTATAAACACCTTAATTAAAATACCAAAAATAAATTTATATGATCGCAAATTATTTTTTGTTTTTTTTTAAAAATCTCTCAAAAGTGATAGCAACACTCTTCGGCAAATGTATTAGGGGAAGATGGAGACAGATCCCGTAAAAATCCATCTTGCTTCGACGACTTCCAGAACTGCTATGTACAAATAAAGTTCGTTTTTGAACATCATATCATCCTTCTTTTGAGCTTTATATAAGAAAATATTTCATAATTCTTTATCAAAAATACATTCCAATTTTATGAACTTCGCGAGGCACAAAAAAAAAAAAAAAAAAAAACCTTGCAAAAGTCATGAGAAGAATTTCAAGTCATCTGCAAAGAAAAAAAGATGTCCGCGAGGAGAAGAAAACGAGACTCTATAGCTCAACATGGCAAGGATGCTATTTTCTTCTTCCCCTTTCTGCTTTTTAACCCTAGATCACGGTCATGCGGTCCTTTTGTACCCCACACACCTGCTCATTTTTACTCTTTCATTCATAACTTTTAAGGGGCGTGACGAACGACTCCACGATTGTAATGCTTTACAGTCTGCTACGAGCAGTCGAAGTGTGTATTAGGGTATCTTCGTATCTCCTACGGTTTTTTAGTAAATTGGATTTTTGGGTCATTTCGGACCCCATGACACCGTATGAGGGTGTGATGTGAAAATAGTGCATAGGATATCAACTAACGAAATCTGTCAGTCATTTTTCCCAGTATCTATATATATATATATTATTAGTATAATATATATATATATAATATATATATATAATATATATATATCATATATATATATATATATAGTATATATATATATATTATATATACTTATATATATTATATATATATATATATATATATTATATAATATATATATAATATATATATATATATAATATTATAATATATTAATAATATATATATATAAGTATATATTTCTATATATATATATATATATATATATATATATATTATAATAATATATATATATATTATATATATATATATAATATATATAAAATATATATATATATATATATATATTATATATATATATTATTATATATATATATTATATATATATTATATATATATATATATAAATATATATATATATATGTATATTATAATTATATAATTATAATATATTATATATATATATTATTATCTATATATAATATATTTATATATATTAGTATATATATATCTATATTATTACTTATATATATATACTATAATATATATATCTATATATATATATATATTTAATATATATATATATATTATATATATATATATATATATATATATATTGATATTATATATATATAATATATTAAGGGGATGTACCGATACCAGAAAAGGCCGATACCATACTATTTTTTTTAGGTGCCCGATACCGATACCGATACTATTACTTACAAAAAATACACAGAAATAAAATAGAACATTTGTGTACTGCTAAGCAACTCATGATTGCATTTCCTGTACCAACCAAATATTTAAGTCATTTAATTTCATATTTCTTTTGTGCCAAGTATATTTTAATTTTATAATTTAAAATAGTATCTAAAATAATAATAATACAAATATAATATTAATAATATTTACTGTATGTGTTTTTTTAAAAAAATATCCTTGATGCACGTCAACAAACCAGTAGGTATTAAGAAAGTGTCACTAATAGCTTTTATGTTTTAACGTTATTACAATTTACAAAAGGATTCTTTAACTAGCTACAATATAAAGCATAAAAAATAAATGATAAACGAAGAGACCTCAATTAATCAGATGAAAAGACAAAATAAAAAAAACGGTATTGAAAAGACATGACATAATAATAATATACTCCTTTAAGTTAAAGATAGATATCAATTCAGTACTCAAATCCAAAAACTCTCAAATTGTGATGCAAAATACATTAAGCTTTCACTAGTATCTGGCGAAAGCCTGTTCCTTTTTTTGGGGTGTTTACATATTTTGGCCTACAATAAAAAATACGCTCGCTCTCGACCTATGAGGAGGTGCTAATAATAATTTGCTTGCAAGCAATGATAATAACTGAACTTTTTCCCATTATATTTCATGCAATCACATGAAAGATTCTCTTCTGTAGGCAGCTCTCCATGCCTTTTCCGTTAAGAGCTTCTTCACTGATAGATGAACCTGCTGAAAATTTTGAATTATCTTTGCTCTTTTTAATGACTGTCTCTTCAGTTTTTCCGATGAGGTCCTTGGTGTGATTTCTTTGAAGGTGAATGAGATGTCAATGCAATTTCGGCCAAAGTCTAACAAAGTCTAACATGTCCAAATCCTCTTCATCTCAGAAGGTTTATTTGATGAAAAGCCACCATCGTCAACTATCAGTGCTGTTGCCAGGGTTGCTGATAAGGCGGCTTCCACTTCTGTGAATCTTTTTTTGTCACGCGAGCAAGCTTCCGGTTATGCTATTTAAATGCATTCTAGAAGTGGCTCACCGTCGGAAATGAAATTCTTGTGGGGGTTTCAGCTAGCTTAAGAAAATTCCTCATTAGAACCTTTTTATATCGAAACTAAGTTTAATTCAAATCATTGTAAACAAAAAAAAATTTTTTCTTCTTGATTTTTTTTATTGCTCTTTTTTTTTTTTTTTTATGCAGTCCAAATATGTTTTTAAGTGTTTTTTTCTCTAGGATCGCCGTTTTATATTACGACGGCATAAAATAATTATTAGCATCTTCTCTCATTTTGTAGGGTCGTTACCGACATCGCGCTGAGTAAAAGTGAGTTGGCATATAATTTTTTATGGGGATTGCATGCCTTAAGAACTGATATATATATATATATATATATATATAATATATGTATATATATGTATATATATATATAATATTTATATAGAGTATATAATATATATTATATAATATATATATATATATATATATAATAGATATATATATAATATACCACTTGTTTAAACTACATTCTAGAAACTCTAGTGCAAATGATATAGATTGAACGGTAAGGTACCAAGACTTTAAATATCTTTTAATAATTTTCCAGAATATTAGTAATGTAATAGAGATAAACATTGTAAATTTGCAGTAGACAGTGTAAAACGTTTGACAGATTCATTTTTGTTTATATGGGGTGTGGATATTAGGCTTAGTTTCTAGATCACTATTTCCACAAAAATTGTTAAGGGAACCAAGTAATTGGATAGCGTACATGCCTCTACCTTTGGTTGCTATTGGTGATTAAGGATCAAGCACTGGGGACCTCATTAAATGTGGAAAGTGTAAAACAGCCCTAGATAGGATTGGCTAAAGAGGAACAAGAAAAGCAATGCCTGTAGGCTATTCCCAGAATATGGCGAGACCAACGGAATCAATTATGATGACGTGGCCACTTCCTGCTATGGTTGAATATTACATAAATATGAAAAAAGTAAGGAGGTAATGCTTTTTCCATACCCAGATATTCCCTCTTCCAGAACCTCAGTTCCTCATAATGAAAATACCCAATACCTTCACAACCCCTTCTATATAGTAAAATTGTTTTCATGACCAAGTCCATGAACATATAACAGAAGGAAACTGTATGTTCCTGAAATGATATGTAGCAGCTTACTTTTATATAATATATATATATATATATAATATATATAATATAATTATATATAATATTATATATTATATATATATATATATATATATTATTATATATTATATATATATATTATATATATAGTATATACAATATATATATATATATAATATATATATAGTTAATATATATTATATATATAGTATATATATATTTATAATATATACCTAATACATATTATATATATATATATATATTATAGTATAGATATATGTATATATATTATTTTTTTATATTATAATTTTTATTTTAAAATTAATATATATATATATTATATATAATATATTATAATTATATATATAATATATATATATAATATATTAATTATATGATATCATGATTCGACCATCGGTCGTAGTGTGGACAGCAATGGAACTAAGAAGGGGAGCCAAATCGAAGGAACCAGAAGAGAGATAATCTTTGGAAAGAACAAGAATTAAAAGGAAAGGATAAAGCGGTTGAGAATCTAGCACTGGAATGAATTTTCAGAAGAGAGAGAGATGAGAGAGAGAGAGAGAGAAGAGAGAGAAGAGGAGAGAGAGAGAGAGAGAGAGAAGAGAGAGGAAGAGGGAGAGAGAGAGAGAAGAGAGAGAGAGAGAGAGAGAGGATGAGAGAGAGATGAGAGAGAGAGATGAGAGAGAGAGCTTTTGGCTCAAAGTGTAACTGTCAACTAAAGAGGAAAAAAAATTTCGATTTTGGATTTTAAAAATGTACATTTTAAACATTTAAATTTAATTTCATATCTTATCTGGGTTCGAGGAGCTTCAATTTATTTTTAAAATTCATTCTTTTGTTGGCTATTTTGGAAAATTAATTATTGAATACCAAAAATTAAAATTATAAAAGTAGAAATTTAAAATAAATACATTGTAGATGTGAAGTTACGTTTCCCATGGCATCGTCGAGTCGTGTTGAAGAAAATTTAGCCAACTTCTCTTCCTCTGGAAGTATGGGTCTTAAACCCACCCTTTGTCAATTAAGTTTT
>JABUQX010033324.1:35000-40000 GCA_015478945.1 Trachelipus rathkii
TATTTTATGCTGCTGCAGAACATTTAAAGAATAGTTAAAATCACCGAAAAAATGATTCGGAAAAAGATATTGAGATCGACAAACTATGAGATAAATGATAAATAGATGGAAAAATTATAAAGTTTAATATCTAAGTTTGAAAGAAAAAATTAAAAGTAAAAATTTTTAAAAAATGGTTCAGAAAAAAGATATTTGCATCGACAAACTGATGAGATTGGTAAAGAATAACACTTTAATTTGTATATGCATGGAGTTTTGAAAGAATAAAGGTAATAATACACTAAATTTTAAATTGATAACATTATAAAATTAATGATTTGAAAATGTTTAAAAAGAATGCATAGGTTGGAGTATTCATCGAATCTTCATTGTTTCCATTATAAAGAAACATTACTAAATCTCTCTAAACTATTTGGAAATATAATAAGGAAAATATTCTGGTTGGAGCTTGAGTTGGTACAAAAAGAGATAAAAAAATGGATTACAAGTTGTCAGAATATTTTCAGAGTTCATTCTATATAATAAAATATTAAAGCTTAAGAAAGATATAGGTAGATATGTCTTTCTTATAATTTTCAAAGTAAAGTTTGGTGGACTGATGGTTGAAGAAAAGATGAGAATTTATGTATTAGATAAAATTTTAACATATATAATAAAATTTTTATTTTGCAACAAATAAAGGTAGAGAATTCGAAGAACGGTACTGGAAATCGAGGACGTCGTAAAGAAGATATAATAAAAATTAAACCTGCAGTACAAAAGATGTATGGAATATTAAATATATTTAAGATAAAGCTGTAGAAAAGAAAAAGACTACACTTAGCAAGGAAATGTTGATCAAGGATTAGTTTCTCAACTTCTACAAACATATAAGATGAGTAAGAATTGCTATAAAAATCAGTATCTAGTAGAGAGTAGCATTAAAAAGAAATAGAAACAGAGAAAGAAAAAGTGGTAAAAAATAAAAAAAAAGACTGGAGTAATTCATACAAAGTTGAAAACAAAAGCTACAGCCAGTTGTAAAGACAAACGTATAAAATTTCTTTACAATATCAGTTGTGAAAAAAGAAATTATGCAGCAGTGGGAATGTTCCATAAACAAAATGAGAAGGATAAAGTACTGAGTTTAAACTCGATGTAAAAACAGTAAGAAAAGACATAGAAATGGAAAATATAAAAGAGATCAAAGGTCATACAGAATCGATTTAAAGAGAATAAAGAAGAAACTTTTCTAAGGATGGGTCCCAAATTTGAAGATGATTAGGATCTTAAATCCTATCCCTAATAAAGTGTAAATTAAAATAAATAAAGAAAGTCCTGAATTACGGAATCTATACCTTTGGAAAGTTTGAGTAAAATATACTTACCATGTCTGGTGTTAAAATAAAAACAATAACAATAGAGAAAGAATCAAGAATCGTAGAGGCGGAAGATATGAAAATGAGTATACTTTCTAAAAATGAGGCTTTTAACAACAAGAACCCATTAGTCCCCGTACGGATTTTAATAAGTGATAAAGAGAGACGACGTACAAATACACGCGAATTTTGAAAGTAATCGCATCAGCTTTTTGAAAAAGATCATTTTAAAGAAAGAATTTTAAAGGAAACGGGTTAATCTGTTCTTTTATAGTCGAAATTAAAACAGAGAAATCTCTTTCAAATGCAAGGAAAATTATGAAAGAAATATTAGGAGTTCCTGAAAAAGAAAAGTTCATAAAGATATTCCCTCCCAAAATGAGTGCAATCTTGTAAATAGGCCAGAAACTATTTTTAAAGAAAACAAAGAGTTAATATTTGAGAGAAATGGACTTAAAGGGGATAAAAAATTGAGGAACCGAGATTCAAGTCAAAATTCAAATAAAAAGAATTTGGACTTTTCTATAGGTTAAAACTCTTTTAAAGTTAATATCTCACAAATTTCTAAAATCAAAGTAAATTGGTAGACATTCTCTTCCATAGTTTTAAAAGAAAACAACGAAATAAGCAAGAAAGCATCCAAATATGAGTCGAAGACAAAATTAACAATGTAAATAGAAAAGCGATTTCTTTCAAAAAGATAGGGAAATTTTTTTAAAACAGTAAAAGAGAACCTCTTTATTAAGAAAGAAGGAATAGTATTCAAGAAGTTATAAAACACTTGAAAACAAAATTTTTTGCGAAGCAAAGTTAAAAAGGAACAAATTTTTTGCGAAGCAAAGTTAAAAAGGAACAAAGAGAGAAAAGTACATTTCGAAAATAAGAAGTTGTTTTTTAAGAAAGTGTAAGGAAAGATATAATTAAATTCTATATTTTAATACACAGAGAAAGTTGCATTTAGGTTTAATACTTGAATATGTTTAATTGAATTTTGAGAATATTTTTGACCATGATGAAATAAACTTTCATTATATTAAATGTAAAAGGAAAAACAAATTTTTCATATTTTTTTTGTTTATTATTATATAGAATTGAAAAGTTAAAAGATATTTTAACATTCCAATGAGAAGGGAAGTGTTAAATGCTGTTGCATCATTTAAGAATGCAACAAACGCGCAAGCGTGAAAACTGAGTGCAGAGCCGGGAAATTCCTCCCACCACTTGCAATGTATCTTCAACAGGAAGTAGTGGGATTAATAAAATGAGCTTACAAAGCTTATCGACACTCTGAATAAATCAGGTGAAAACACTTTTCGTAAAGTTCTATGAAGATGTTACTTCTGGCATATTTGTTTATGCAAAATTATTCAAGGTCTATAATAAATATT
The DNA here is from genome assembly GCA_015478945.1 of Trachelipus rathkii. NCBI lineage: Eukaryota > Metazoa > Arthropoda > Malacostraca > Isopoda > Trachelipodidae > Trachelipus > Trachelipus rathkii. The sequence goes on from JABUQX010033324.1 coordinate 37,747, forward strand.
ATTTTTATTCTTGTTTTGTTTTTTTGTTTATTTTAAATTATTTCTAAAAGCTCGACAATTTTCTCAGAGGACCAAGGTCATTTTTGATGAACTTCGCAAATAAGTCGTTTTTGATATCGGCAATATCGTTTAACGAAACAACTAACTCTGAGAGAAAAATTTCAATACACTCCATATATAGATCGGTAAATCATTTTACAAATGGAGCGATATTATATGTATTTTTATATTATATATATAATATATATATATATTATATATATATATATATATATATTATATATATATAGTATAATATATATATACCTACTATATATATATATATATATATACAATTATCTGTGCTATACTTAAAAGAAAGTTTGGGAACTAAAAAGAAAGTTTGATCATTACTTTATTATGTGCACGAAATGTTTTGGCTAGCGAGTTTTTTTATTTAATTTCTTTTCAGTAATATCAAAGACAAAGACTTTATTTTCTAAAACATTAATTAATTTTAAATATGCTTCATAAAAACTATAATATTATTATGAACTGTTCACAGGGAAATGAAGTTATCACCTCTTGTCTCTACTAAAGCTAGTAAGCTCTACATTTACAAGCGATGAATTAGCTACAACATTTTGGAGCCCCAATTGGCCAATAAGAATTCAGTAAATTTTATGTTTGAATCTAATTAGTTATATAGTTATAGCCTCTTTTGAGCTCAGCTGTAACAAATGCTTTATTAATGCAATTTATAGTGCCGAAGCTCCTTGGTAACTTGGTATATACAGTATATACACTAGAGTATAATATAATTATATATATATATATTATATATATATATATAATATATATTATATATAAATATATTAATAGATTTAATACAATTACATGTATATAATAGTATAAATATTGTCTATAAATATATATATATTATAAAAATAATTGTAATTATATATATATATATATAGTATAGATATATATATTATATATATTATATATTATATATATAATAATAATATATATATATAATATAGTTATATATAATATATATATATATATATATATATAATATATATATTATATATTATTTATTAATATTATTTATAATATATATAAAAAAAAAAAAAAAAAAAAAAAAAAAAAAAAAAAAAAAAAAAAAAAAAAAAAAAAAAAAAAAAAAAAAAAAAAAAAAAAAAAAAAAAAAAAAAAAAAAAAAAAAAAAAAAAAAAAAAAAAAAAAAAAAAAAAAAAAAAAAAAAAAAAAAAAAATATATATAGTTAATATATAATATATATAAATATATTATATATTATATATATTATATATATATATTATATAATATTATATATATATATATATATTACTATATATATGTACTTGCCATTCTCTTTACATTTAACTAAAAGTAATAAACTTCGATTCCTCTCTACATCACGTTGTCCCCAGTATTTGGCAATTTTAAAATGTTAACTCTAACTTTGGTTCTTTGCCTCGTCTCTCCCACCTCCTGTTCATCTAAGGTTAGAACTGCTGTCTTAATTTCTGCTTAAGCTAAAGTCTTTGCTCAAACTTTTTGCCTTTAATTCCTCGCAACATATCGATATAATGCATACGAAGGCATACGCTCTGCCTTTCAACTTCAACCTTTCCCTCCTGCTGGAAGTCTGCACTACTTCAGCCTGTCCTGAAGAAGTGGAACCCTAGTTAACCATCCAACTATCGTCATCATCACTTTCTTTCTAAAGTTTTCAATTCTACCCTAAATTGGATTAGAGAAACATCCTCTTAAGTCTTCTAATCTATTTGTGACAGTCAGTACGGCTTCCGTAAAGAAAGTTCGCCTGGTAATCTTTTTTCCTTTCCATCTCGGTGAATATTTTTCTGTAATAGACAAATAGAAGGCTCACGATGGATTCTTGCACAAAGCATTAAATTTCTAAATTTCCTTATTTCTGTATCTATCCTTGTCTCTGTAATCTTATATTGAGTTCCTTCCCTTTAATTCATTAAATTTATCAATCGTGGTGTTCCCCGGAATTCTGCTCCTCCACTAACTCTTTTTCTACTTTATATTAATGATTATCCGTTATTTCGTCTCCTACCACTCTTATACCAATGACGCCACTCATCATCACACCTTCCAGTTTTAAAGAGTACTCATTCAACAGCAAATAGGCGACGATAGGGAGGGGGGAAGCCATGGAGCAGCTGAACTCTGATCCTTCTGTACTACAAGTTGGGTTAAAAAAAATATGGTTGTTTTTAA